>CAJQZM010011264.1:0-17547 GCA_907164665.1 Colias nastes | reverse complement strand
GGGGGGGTGCCAAGGTTAGTACCCGTTACCCTACCTGTGTGTGATCTTCTTGAGAGTCCTCTACCGATACATTGGGAGCTGTTTCAAACTCAGGTTTTTGTACTTTATCCGTGTCTCCATTATTATCTACGTCTGTTTCATTTTTAGCTTCACTAGCCTCTTCCTGACTGGATTCCGTGGGCGTTTCTTTTAATGTGTCTTCAGAATCTTGGCTAGTACCCTCTTGTGTACTTAAACCTACATCTGGTGTTGATTCTTCTTTTAATGTCTCCGCTGAAGTAAAAATAAAAATACTTTCATGTTAGATTTAGTAAATAAAAAGGTCATTTCAATCCCTAAAGATGTAATAGTAATCATAACTTTGACATATTTTTCCCATTCCTAAATTTCATACAGCGTGATTATTAACTAGAAAATACAACAATAGTTTAATAATTCAGTTCATTTTAGAGATTTGGTGGGTAAGAAGTTTTTCAAATCAATAGGTTCTATTCTATGTAAACATTTTTTATGTAAAACTAATGTGCCAACAAATTGCAACAATGCAGCAGCTTATGAGATTATAAATATAAAAAAAAAACTTTTGATTCTAAATATAACTGACCTTTACTATCATTATCACTTTCATTCTTACTCTGTTCAATATCTTCAACACTTTTATCTTTTTCATTTTCATCATTTAACACTTCATCAACCTTGTCACTTTCTTCACTAGCTGTATTTTTTTCACCTGATGGTGAAGGTGAAGGTCTTTCATCATCCTGTTTATCATTTTGGCTATTTTCTTCTACACTTGTTTGATCTGTGTGATTAGTTAAATCACTTTGCTCATCACTACTTATTTTTGTATCACCATTTTCGTCAACAGTTTTTGGTGGTTCTTCCTTCAGCTCAGTTTTTTCCGCATCATCATCATTTTTAACATTATCATCTTCCTTTTTCTCCTCCTTGGGTTTTGTAGAGGTATCGTTTTCCACCTCTGTGGAATTTTCAACAACTTCTTCCTTTTCGTCCATTTTAATATCTTATTAGAAGTTTGTATACATAGACCACGATATATACATCTGCAAACAGTAAATTACATTTATTTGTGCTAAATGTATACGAAGAACCGCCGCGCCCGGCACATTTGTAGGTTATGGTTGTAGCAAGCAGAAATATAAGAATATGTTCGTAATAAAAGAAGAAGAATAAAATATCGTACTTCTCACAAAAACTGCATTTTATTTTAAATGCTAATGATAAATTGGATAGATATTCAGAGGAAAAAGAATTAAAACGGTAGGTAATAATAGTTCCATGATATGTATCCCGCGCTTATTTGATATACATGGGAAGATGAATAGTTTTTAAACTAACTTTGTACAATAGTCGATTCAGTACTCTCAGATTTATAGTTAAAAACTGTACTTTAAAATAATTTTTAATATAATAAATTGTATAGACAAAAAATATTTTTTAGCGGGTCCAAGAGTCAAGACTCATGCAAGCTGAAAAAAGAAACGCTAATACATACATTAGTTTTAGCATAGATATAATAGTTCTAAGTTCTAACTATACTACTTTTAATAATTGGGACATTTTCGCGGTAATACTTACATATGCACAGTTATTCTAAAAATCACAAGCACAACAAACGACCACCATTTTGGAATCAACCTGTACCAGCAATTGCGGATATGAGAGGAGCTGTCAACTCGTCATCATACAATAATAATTCGCATTGAATTAAATAATAAAGCTTTTCATTCGAATTTGCTACGGTAATTGTTTTATCGTGTGATAATAAATAATGTAAGTAGGTACTTCAAATTCGTAATTCACATAGAATAAAAAGCAATCAATGGAAAGGCCAATTTTCGCTCTTATGTTGGCACTTAGTGACGCTTGGTCGCTTGGCAGAAGGCAGAAGCTAAATAGTGCTGTAAATATAAATATTTGGTATCGATAAAATAATGATTACCGAATTAAACACGAGTATATTTTTATAAAATGAAATGGATACTAATTCGTCGTATATTTTTTTGGATATTTAAAAAGTTAAAATAAATGAAAATTTGCGATAGTATCTGTTGCCAATTTTTGTGGACTTTGCTGTTTAATTTCTATAATTATGATTATATTTAAAAAATATGATTAAACAAGGGATGTACTATTACAACCTTGATTACAACAATTTAAATACGTAGAGAACATCAAAAAGATTGATTTTTATCTTTAAAGAAAAAGGTAAAACCTTATTTTAAGGAAACTACAGTCAGTAATGAAAATCTATTTAAATAAGATACATGATTGCAATTTATAATGCGTTTCACTTGAACGGAATGATTTTCGTCAAATATGTCTATTTGTAACTAAATAAAATTATAGTAGGTAATTATTATAGTGTACTGAGAGTCGGTATGCATTTCGATCACTTTTCGATAGTGTAATGAAGAGTGAAGCACTATAAAACGTAGATGGTTAACAATTTTCTGAAAATAAGATCCTCTTTTATAAGAAGAAACTATCAGTTTGTTATTAGCTATTATATTAGTATAATATTTTAATGTATTATAATATATTTAAATATTTCATATTTGTAAATTTATTTTTGTTTTTATTAAATTTTTAGAATACATTTTTGAACGTTATTTGATTAGCCTGTAGACATTTGTTTTCTATTGCAAATGTCTCTGGGTAAAATATCTTCTTGCTCTATTGGATTCTTCTACGAATACTACTGCATTGATTGGTAAATTAAACGTCACTGTTAATTTTAGCCAATGGCAGACCTGTACAATAAATTTTCGAATGTCAAAGTTCTTTCGTTGTTATGGCGGGTTCGTGTTTTTTCAAGCTCAAATACGAAATGAGTAGTTATGTGCGCCGCTTGGGCGGCGACATTGACAGCGATTTGTCGAATATTCTCGTTCGCCATTTTGTTAATCTTATGGAATTTTGTGTTAAGTAATCAACGTGCCAACATTCTGGGGAACCCAAATTTGGTGTGAGTAAAAGTTTTCATAATATTCACATACTTAGTCCTATCGTACTTCATTTCGCACATTAGGCATGAAATATCAATACGGCACTCGCAAATGTTTGTTTTGAACAATTTCGTATCGTTTTAGGGTATTTAAGTATTTATGTCTATAAGGTTAGGAAGATTAACTTTCCTCCTCATTCCAGGATTTGAAATGTCTGAGAAGTCCATGGTCGCTAAGACCGTATTAAAAAGACATGAAGTTGCTCGACCTATACATATTCAGCGTTTGGAGGCCGCCTTAGATATCCGACCATTTGTGAATCAAGTTGAAAGAATACTAAATTCTGATGGTGGAAGCGACAGTGGCGACGATTCAGATATCTTATCAATGAGCAATGAACTGTCCAAAGGGGACAAGCTAATGCATGGTGTAGTCACATCAAAACAAGGTATGGCTTTATAATAAACAAGTTTTTAATTTTATGTAAATATGCCTTATTTTTTTGCTCACTAACAGTTTGTTCATGTTTTTAGAGAGGCAGAGTGATCGTCTCCGATTGTATAACTTGTCATCAGTTGGAGAGGAAAGAGAGTGGCTTCGGGATGTCCTCCTCTCGTCAGAATCAGATACAAGTAGCGATGATGATAGTCCCGCTGCTAAAGATTATAGAATTAAATGTTTACTAAAAGAGAGAAAGTTTCATAACAAATATATTAAATCTTATTATAAGGACCCAAGTGTAAGTTGACATATTCTCTTCTAAAAGTATTATAATAACAAATATCTAATTTGTAAGTATTTTGGCATGCATTGTAACATTATCAGTCTATGTATTGAGTATTGAGCAAGTTAATGGAAATTACTAAAATTAAAAGTAAGGCAAAAATTAGTTGTAGGGTTGGATTGTGGTTGATATTTGTTTTTAAATGCTCAGTTACACAGTGTTGTGTTATATCTACTATATAATCATACATTTATCTGAACCATCAATACTACAGAACTGATATTCATGAAAACTATGTATTATTTATTTTTTTTTCATTAAATAATGAACTAACCACCTAATTATACTCAATATGTAATTAGCAAAGATATTATTCTTATTATTCATTTTTAACAATTTAAAACAATTTAAACATTTTTTTACAGAACTCTAGATATATGTATTACGGAGCTGGTCTACTATCAACTATTGACCGTTATCCAGAAAGACGTATAAATAGGCCTCCACCGGCGACATCAAGAGGCAGAAGAGGCAGGCCCTCAGATAGAGGCTTGTCTAGACCTCCACAGAAGTCTAGAAAAGTTAGGGCTAAAGAAGGTCTAGCTGATGGAAGTGATGTTGTAAGTTGTTGTACTTTTCTTCTTCTTAATGATATGTTTAAGGTTCCATACTGAAATGTGAAATCGGCCCTATTACTGAGATCGCTGTTTGTCTGTCCGTTCGTCCATCTGTAACCAGGCTGTATCTCATGCACGGTGATAGTTAGATTCAAATTTCTTATCTATTTCTTCGTCACTGTAACAATAAATACTAAAAATACATATTTAACCAAGTTCCCATCTCATTGTCTAATACAAAGTTAAATTAACCCATTGAGCCCCAAGCGGCCTGATCGGTCCCAGAAACAATAGATTTTCTATTGTGTCTGTGGTTCCGGGGCCTGAGTTACTAACACAGTTAGTATTAAGTGTAGAATGGGGTTATGTTTTTAACCAACTTAAAAAAAGGAGGAGGTCTCAATTCGGCCGGTATATGGTCGGTGAATATTATTAATGTATGTTTTTAAATTGCAGCCAGATGGCACTGACTGGGAGGATCATGTTAAACACATTAAAGAAGAAAATGATACTGACGAATTCACCATTGCTGAAAAGTCTGGTGTCAGGTGAGTTTACTATAATAGAAAAAATGTTTATAGAATAATAGATAATAGAGGATAATATTGGTTTGTTTATTGTTTCAATGACATATCAAAATAACTGATTAAAATTTATTAAGTTGAGAGCTTTACTAAATTATTAAAATAGCAAATAATAAACGGAAAAAATTGTTAAAAAATAAAATATGTTTTAAATATGGAATGCGATTTTAAGTGTATTTATTTTCAGTTTTCAAAGCTGATAAACATTGCATCTTACTCATTAACTTTTAGGGGGCGAAAGAAAATCTCCACACTAAAGAGTCCGGAAGCGCTCACAGCGCGTCGCAAACGTCACTGGTTCCTCCTCGTAAAGAAGGAATTGGGTAAAGTTCAGCGAGCAAGGACAGCTACACATAGAGAACTAATGCTGCAGAGGAAACGGCTCGCTACATTGTGTAGTAAGCATTGGAGACATGTCGCTATGCAGGTGGGTTTTAAACTCGAAACAATTATTAATTTTTTCATTCTACTACTTTTGAATCGTCAGAATACATTTACTAGCAGAATGCAGTTCTAGAATGCAGAATTTTTCAAGTCAAATTTCTTTATGCGCATAGAGAGGAAAAATTTCAAGGTCGCGTCATGGCAATACCATCACGGTATGGAGTAAGGTGACCATTTTAGTACGTTTAAATCTTGCCTCTTTTTTTCTAGTCCTTATTTGCAAACCATTTCATAAATGAATATCTTGCAAATTTCTAATGTTAGTGTAATAATTCTGTTTAAAATATTTTAGTTTAAACACATTATTTATTTGAATTGAACAGTCACAAAAGAACATGAAGGAAACTGTATGGCGTTGCAAGCGATTGAGTCGCGAAATGCAAGCGTACTGGCGGCGATACGATCGTGCTGAAAGGGAGACTCGTAGGAGGATGGAAAGGGAGGCGGAGGAGCAGAGGAAGGTAAAATAGTTGTGATAAATGTTTTATTACTAGTTCATTGCAAAGTAAAATATGTATTACTTACAATAATTGTTAGAATTTCCTTCCTATATGTTTTGTTAGCGATTGATTTTGAAAATCATTCAATAAAACTTTTCATCTGTATCAATAAAGTTTATCATCAAAATAATGTTTCATGCAGAACAAAGCTGCTTTTACTATTATTTATCTGTGGTGCTATCCAGTCAGTTCAGAATAATTTATTTTTTAATATTCCGAGTGGCAAATATTTATTATGTAATCTCACTTTAATATAATTTTAATTCATTCTCAAATCTGTAAAATGTATGTATCAGTAAAATATACTCCTATTTCTAAAAATGTGATACAAATGCATTTTGTTTTAGATGGACGTAGAATTAATGGAAGCCAAACGTCAACGTCGAAAGCTAAATTTCTTAATAACTCAAACGGAGCTATATGCACATTTCATGCAACGCAAGTTGAACACCACAGACGAAGGGGACAGCGGGGCGGACAGGATATTGAGACAACTGGACGAAGACAGGGACCCCAGGCTCGCTGCTATTGATAATTATGATAGGTATGGATAATTTGGATACTTCATTAATGTAGATTTCCATTGAGTTGTGAATGTTTTTATTAGAATGATAACATGAATTTCGTCACGTGGATCTATCGTGATCATAAGAAATTGTGCGCTATTTTTCGAACAATTAATAGCTTATTGTGCGAAAAATATTCCGATTTATAATTTACTTCATACAATTCATCCATGATGATCTTTCTTAGGATTAATTCTGATGGAATAAACACTATGGCGATATATTTATTTATTTTACGCTAAATATACTATTAACTTCTAACCACACCATAACTAAAAGCGAAGCGATCAAAGTGCGCGTGAGCGCTGCGTTTCTCACGGATTTTTTACATAAATAACTTTAGTTCTAGTATGTATAAGAAATTGATAAGTATGTGAAAAGCAAATCATAAGCAACTATCACAACATACCAGTATGTTTAAATTAAGTTCAAATTATTGTGTGGCGAACACATTTAAAACTTGATTTTCCTACGATTATTTTACTATAATGTCCCACCTCCATCATCAGCGAAGCGATGAAAGCCCGCGCGTCCCGCAACGCGCGCGAAGCGTTCCGCGCGGACCGCGCACGCACGCTCGCACTGGACGCAGCTACGGGCGGGGAGCGCTCCGAGAGACGGGACCACGACCAGCCGGCCATCTTTCGCGGCACGCTCAAGGGCTACCAGCTCAAGGGGATGAACTGGCTAGCTAACTTGTACGACCAGGTGGGTGCGCGACTAATGTCTCAACTCCACCTATAGCGAGGCGATGAAAGCTCGCACTGGACGCGGCCACGGGCGGGGAGCGCTCCGAGAGACGGGACCACGACCAACCGGCCATCTTCCGCGGCACGCTCAAGGGCTACCAGCTCAAGGGGATGAACTGGCTCGCTAACTTGTACGACCAGGTGCGACTAATGTCATAACTCCACCTATAGCGAGGCGATGAAAGCTCGCGCACGCTTGCACTGGACGGGCGGAGAGCGCTCCGAGAGAAGAGACCACTAACTTGTACGACCAGGTGGGTGTGCGACTAATTTCCCAACTCCACCTATAGCGAGGCGATGTAAGCTCGCGCTGGCTGGCTCGCTAACTTGTATGATCAGGTGGGGTTACAGTAAAAGTGTTAATGCAGTAGATTACAATTTTACGGATTTGTGAGATTGTAATGTGTCGAAAAATTGTGTAGATTGTAATTAGACAGATTCATGAGATTTTATTATGTCGAATAATTGTGATTGATTTTTTACTACATCGAGATTGATACATTCGCTTGTAATTGAACGCATTATTTCTAATTAGACTATAATGCAATAAATTACATTGCAGTTATGTATTATGCCAGGAATTTACTCTTCCCAAGTCAGGTGCACGTAGCGAACCGACTCAGCTCTCTTTCCTATATACTTTGTAAATAAACCGAACCTATGCATTATTGTCTGGTCAATTATAATCTATCAATGAGAAATCGTTAAATTGTGAAATGGGAATTCAATATGATACGATCGGTACGATTTATTTACAAGTCAAAATTTTCGAACGTTTGTAAATCTGAGGGAGTTAGAATATTTAATCTAACAGTTTGTACAATGTTTATGGTAACATGAAAACTACAATGTTGATCAATAACTGTTTTCTTATTTACGTACTATTCTTACGTAAAAGCTAGAAAGCTTAAGCTTCTATATATCTTCATAATATTATAACTTTTCCATTCAGGGTATCAGTGGTATACTAGCAGACGAGATGGGACTAGGCAAAACGGTCCAGTGTATAGCATTTCTATGTCATGTGGCTGAGAGACTTGGTGTATGGGGACCTTTCCTGGTGGTGTCTCCGGCTTCTACATTACATAATTGGCAACAGGAAATGCAGAGATTTGTACCGGATTTTAAAGTGGTAAGTTTTAGTAACTATGAAATTTGGATACTATTATTCAGTCTCTTTGACAAATTAAATACAAGTAGGGAATCTTAAATATCCACATTGCCTTTGGACTATAATAAAAATTATTAGAAATATACTTTTAAACATGGCTGTATCCACTGAGGTCGTAATTGCTAAGATATTTAGCACCGTAATAAGCGTCAATTTTCCCCCTATTTATCTCATAATTTCATTAACCTCAGACATAAGTTTGTGTACACTGTGATTCTTAGCCACGTTACTCTAAAATATCATCCCCACCAGGTACCATACTGGGGCAGTCCGAGCGAACGTAAGATCCTCCGCCAATTCTGGGAACGTAAAGACCTGCACACACAGCAAGCTGCGTTCCACGTGGTGATCACATCGTACCAGATTGTGGTCTCCGATCTCAAGTACCTGAATCGTGTGTCCTGGCAGTATATGATATTGGATGAAGCGCAAGCTATAAAAAGCTCGGCTAGCATGCGGTGGAAACTGTTACTGGGCTTTAGTTGCAGGAATCGGTTGTTGTTGTCAGGTTAGTATAAAATATACATTAATTAAATTTTATACATAGTTTGTGTATTAATTTTAACTTTGAATAAAAGTAATCTGTGTGAAAAAAATTCCTTGAATACACACACATTTTCGTAATCATAAATTAAAATGAAAGATAAATATGATTATCATTTAGATTTTAGAAGTATTGATTTGTACTAATTTTGGTAAGATTTTTATAGAATTGAGTGAAAACGTTTTTACACTGTCATAACGTTCTTATAATATTTTTTTTTACTATAATTTAGGTCTTCACAATAATAATACTCAAACATATTTTTTATTTTAGGTACACCAATACAAAACAGTATGGCGGAACTATGGGCGCTACTACATTTCATAATGCCGACACTTTTCGACTCACATGAAGAGTTTAACGAGTGGTTCTCTAAAGATATTGAAAGTCACGCGGAAAATAAGAGCACTATTGATGAAAGTATGTTCAATTATATAATAAAATATTTATATTTTAAAATATCTAAATTGTAATAGCACTAAGTTCATAGTTTGTTTTGTCCTTATGAATGTTTTAAATTTGATAAAAATACGGAAAACTATCTTTTATTTTCAACTTTTCATTTTTACTTTCTTTCCTTTAGCAACTTTTTAATTAAAGCGGAGAAATTTATAATATTCTGCTAATATTTAATATAAAAATTTACAAGTACTGCTTTTATTTTACAGAACATTTATCGCGTCTGCACATGATATTAAAACCGTTTATGTTGCGGCGAATAAAAAAAGACGTAGAAAATGAGTTATCAGACAAAATTGAGATTATGGTGCATTGTCCACTTACTATAAGGCAAAAATTATTGTATATAGGTAAGAAGAAATATATTCCATTACTGATTTTGATATAAATACTGTTTAGAGTTTATTAACTAATAAAACGTTTATTTTCAGCATTAAAAAAGAAAATTAAAATAGAAGAGTTATTACATTATACAATTGGATCAGAATCAGGACATAATGTTGACAAAAACTTTACCTCAAATCTTATGAATTTAGTTATGCAATTTAGGAAGGTGAGTGTAACACATTATTTTCTAGATTTATTTTTTCAATAACCTCTAACTAAGGTATGCTAAAAGTAAAAGAAAGCATTAAATTTTTCTATACTTCACAAATATAAAATCAAAATTATATTTCAATACTCTGGTTACATTTTATTGTAATTATAATTTATTTTTATTTCCTTTTCGTCGTCAATGAAATGATCGAATCATCATTTTTAAGATGGCTACTACTTTAGTGTATATTCAATTGAACAATAAAATCTTTATTCTCAGGTATGTAATCACCCAGAACTTTTCGAGCGGCGCGACGTCAAATCCCCGTTCGCGATGCAAGTCGACGACTACAATATACCAAAGATTATTGCCGAAGACTGTATCCTACTCCGCTCCATACCTTCAAAAAGACATTTATTGTATAATAAACTTAGTGTGCTAATAACTGAATATGTGCACAGAAGTGTTAGTGAAAGTGTTAGTGTTAGTGACAAGTGTTTTTCGTTTATGCGGTTCATGGATTTGTCACCAATGGAACTGTATAGAGTAATGGTGTGCGGGTGGCTGTATGCGTGAGTATTTTTGTTGTAATTTATTTATTTATATAACACTTTAATATACCACACCAAGTAAAAATATTTACAATTATACAAAGGGATTAATAATAATATTAGAAGAATTTTTCGGTGAATTTGTTAACTCATATACTTTGCTGTATACTATGTATACTATTAGAAAATTTGTAACACTTTTAATGAAAGTCTATTTGCATATTAGTGTAAAATGAAAAGTTAATATTTTTAAAAAATCTTTTCAATCTTAAACTTAATTGAATTTTAGTTCACTAGTAAAAGTTTACTAAACTTTGTATGACTGAAGTAAAGTAAACCTCTTATTAAGCTATTACATAGCTTTTATCTCAGACTTTGAGCGCGGCGACTGAATGTAAAAATTCCGTAACGAATAAACCGAACACCCCCCACTCCAACCGGCACAGCGATGCGATGCTATGCAATAGCTTTACCGCGGCAGTCCACACGTATTTTTTTTATTATAATCTTTAATTACAAATATATTTATATTTCAGTATATTACACATAGAAGAAAGTATAGAAAAGTACGAGAAATTACGTCACAGGCAAGAATGGTGGTACAACAGTGATACAGAAAGAACACACGAATTTGACAAAGTTATGAGTAAACATATGTTGTTAGTATGTCCTGATGGTGATGTCTTGAAGAGGAAGAAACATGATTCTGCTGTATGGAGAGATTTGCTGTTCACAGATCCATTGTGGATTGAAGGTAATTTTAGTTACATTTATAATGTTATATGATAGATATTTTTGTAATTTTTGGGGTATTTGTCATTATGTTAAGTTATTAATTTGTATTTAAACAATAAATTGCCATTTTCACTACAATTGCTCTCATTTTGATTATTTTTTACAATTCAGATCATATTTCATGGTTTTCTTTTTAGGTGGTCCTTTCTATACACATACAAATCACATGATAAATTATATGTCAGAGACGATAGAACATAGAGCGATGCGAACAAGGAATTTGAAAGAGGCCAGTGGACAGGTGGTATGTATTTTTTAAATATATTTTATGTTCATGTGAATATTTTAAAACCTTTTATATAAATAAGTGTTTAATGAAAACCTTAATTTTGTTTAATGAGAGTAATGAAGTTTGTAAGAGTTGACTTTGAACAGAAATAGTAAAAAATAAATGTCATTTATTATGATTTATACCGTTAAAAAGTCTTGTTTTTGAATTTATCTATTACAAAAAATAATTAACAAACAATGAAATTTTTCATATATATTGTTCTACTATTATTAAATCAAGTTGTGGTCTGTATAATATAATATGTATGTCCATTATTTAGCCGGAAATGCTGACCGAAATAAAGACGGAAGACGGCGGTGTGATACCGGTCGAGAAGCAGCCAATAGAAGCGGCGGAATTTGCGCACGTGGAGCGGCCGCCAGTCGTACATTGTGATGTGCCCACACCCTTACCGACTTTCTTATATACTGTGCAACAAAAGGTAAGTCAGTATCACCACCATGATAGACTGATGATCGTGGCACCATCATCAGTCTTTTTTTTCCCACTGCTGGGACACGGGCCTTATAGGACCAGGCCATAGTCCACGCTGGCCAAGTGTGGGTTGGCGGATGTCACATGTCGTCGAACTATTGATTCTTCGACATGTCGGTTTCCTCACGATATTTTCCTTCACCGTAAAGAGCAGAGGTAACGCTACAACATGCGCAGATAAATTGAAAAATCAATTAATTTCATGCACGGTCGGCTGGTCTCGAAACCCCGACTTGACGATTTGAAGTCCGAGATCCTCACCACTGCTTTTTTTGTGAAATGCTCTTAACATAATATAAGTTATTTATAAATTTCCTTAATACATACTAATATTATAAATGCAAAAGTAACTCTGTCTGTCTGTCTGTTACTCAATCACGCCTCAACTACTGAACCAATTTGCATGAAATTTGGTCTAGAGATATTTTGATACCCGAGAAAGGACATAGGATAGGTTTTATCCCGGAAATCCCACGGGAACGGGAACTATGCGGGCTTTTCTTTGACTGCGCGGGCGATGCCGCGGGTGGAAAGCTAGTAACTCTATATTTTCTTAGGTGTGCGCGCCAACCCGGCAAAGTTTCTCGGTATCCCGTTCGCACGCGTACCACATAAAGCGGCACACTCACTGCGAGACGCGACTCGGCAGCGACACGGTCGCACGACTCGTGGATAACGCACGACCGCCGTACGGGTGGGCGAGTTTGCAAGTGCCAGGTGAGAAACAAATAAAAAAAAAATTGGTTGTCTGCAAGAAGCTTATATCTAATACACTGGAGATTTCAGTATGAACATTAACTTGTAACAAGAAAATATGACCTTGAATGACGCCTGTATGTTTTTTTATCCCTTTCACACCTAACTAACTACCTAGGTGTGAAAGGGATAAATAGGTGTGAAATCTCCAGTGTATTAGATATAAGCTTCTTGGTTGTCTGTATAGTCGGTTTACTGACGATAGTTGAACGTGACAACGTCCGATTGTGCTTCTTTGTCGCTCGTTCCGCGCTCTCGCTTGCAATTCAAGCCTACATGGAACGCCTCAGAGGTAACGCCGCATGAGTCATGTTTTTTCGTGCGTGCAGCCGGCTCTATCGAATTATAAGACGTTGTCACGTCAAAAAGAACGTGTGAGCACACGTGTCAGAAGTTAAACTTTTTTGGCAACTAAAATACCAAAATCGTCGCCTTACTCCATGACATGACGCGTTGTAATTTTACTCAAAACGTGCTTATAGAAGTTTCACTTCAAAAATCTTTAGGTGTGTTATTCAATGCTTCATGGGCACTCATCACGCGTACGAGATAAAGCGGTACACTCAATGATAGATCGAGAAAAAAATGTTAAAAAAGCATAGTATATGTTTTCATGAAAATAGAATGTGAATTTTTGCGAAACAAGCACTATTTTTCTGTATAACAATAGATGACATTTTTTAATGAAAATTTAAAAAACGAAAAATATCTTTCGTAACACGAGGTAACACAAATAGAGACAACTCATTTTTATTAATTTTATTAATAATGATTTTTTTACAAACAGATAAAAATCAGCTAGTGAGCGATGCGGGCAAATTAACAGTATTAGATTCGTTGTTGAAAAGATTGAAGGAGCGCGGACACAGGGTGCTCATATACAGTCAGATGACCAAGATGATTGATCTCTTAGAGGTATGTAACTTATTTATTAATTTAAATCATCTAAAGACTAAAGATGTATAATATACAATAAATAAAGACAGTTTTGAAAAAATAAACTACATGAACAAAATTATTGTCACCGATCCTTGATATGTGTGCAAAGTTTGAAATTAAACTGTCCATTAAAAGTGGGTAAAAATCGAGTCTTAAAGGAGTCGATTAAGTAAAGTAACCATCTCTTAAAAAGTAAATAAATTGAATACCAATTTTTCTTTCAATTTTATAATTCAACAAAGGTTCATATTAAACTTCAATTTAACTTTGTTTTATTTTTTTTTTTCACTAAAGAAATGTTTTTTTTTTTTAAGGAATACATGTGGCATAGGAAACACAAGTACATGCGGTTAGATGGTTCCAGTAAGATTTCAGCGCGTCGCGATATGGTCGCTGATTTTCAGGTAAAGTGCAATAAAATAAATGAAATTGATCAATTTATTGTTAGTTTGAAAATAATGTTTTAGAAGAAAATCGATAAAAACTTTTTGGTAATTACATCATTCTTTGACTTTGACTAGCCAGTAAAATCTTTGGATGTGAAGGCTTCTTCTAACTTCTATCATGAAGATCATTATATTTAATACAATCTTGCATACTATTACTATATTACCTGTTAGATTTATTTATTTATTTAGTAAATATATAATAACTTTGTTCAGGCTCGCACGGACATATTTGTGTTCTTACTGTCGACGCGTGCCGGCGGCTTGGGCATCAATCTCACCGCTGCTGATACTGTAAGTTAGTCTAGCTTGTAAATGTGTATTTATTTCTTTATGCACATTTGTTAATTTTACTGTAGTGAAAAAATTAACAAATGTGTAATTTTTTGCTTCTATTGACTAGAATTTGCAAACACACTTGACGATATTATTTTGAAGTTCTTTTTTGTACAGGGTTGTGATATTAATGATCGAAGGGTGTAAAGTTTTACCCTCGCTGTAAAGGTTACGTAAATTATTCAGCTAATTTTGTTTGGTTGGCTATAATAATATATTGGTTTATAGGTGATATTCTACGACTCGGACTGGAACCCGACGGTGGACCAGCAGGCGATGGACCGCGCGCACAGACTGGGGCAGACCAAGCAGGTAAACTAAAAGATATTTATTTTATTACTAGATAAATCATAAGCTCTTGATACGACAATTAATATACCTTGTGAATTTAGTACAATTGCAGCCATGATGCTAAAACTAGATTCGTCGCCTATCGTGGGTATTTATTATATCTATATATATAAAAATGAAACCCGTTTCGCATTGTCACGGCATCACGTGTGAACGGCTGAACCGATTTCGATAATTCTTTTTTTATTATATTCCTTGAAGTACGAGGATGGTTCTTATGTAGAGAAAACGTAAATATGTACCACAGGCGAAGCCGGGGCGGAGCGCTAGTACAAAATAAAATCAAAATCAGACATGGATGTGAATGAAATGACAATTATGTAAATATATTAATTATAGAGATAGCTATCCGCCCACAGCTTCGCCCGCATGTTCTAAAATTTAACAAATTATATACTAAAACCTTCCTCAAAAAATACGTTATCTATTAGTGGAAACAGAATGAAAAACGATGCAGTCGTTTTTTGAGTTTATCGCGAACAGAGAGACAGACGCAACGGATGACTTTGTATTATAATATGTAGCGGTAAGATTATTAAAATTTATTATTGTTTATTTACTATAATAAAGTACGTAATATACAGGTGACGGTGTACCGGCTCATCTGCAAGGGCACCATTGAGGAGCGCATCCTGCAGCGCGCCAAGGAGAAGAGTGAGGTAACATAGTGTTTATTTTATTCATTCATTCATGATTCATTCATTCATTGGGCGAAGCACGTAACGGAAGTCGTATGCGTCCATAGTGCGGGCAAACTACTGAACCGCCTTAGAGAAAAATAAACTACCCACCGTGCCGCCGGGCACGGTGGGTAGTCGCTCGATTGCTTTTCAAAATTTATTAAGGGCCGGCGCAGACATGGCAGAGTGCAGCGCAGAGCATTTTTGAATGTAATTAAAATGTTATTTTAATGTAATTAATGTATTTTTTTTTTCTATTATTGACATTGTCCTCATTATATAATTTTAATCAAACAACAATTTATTCCCAAAAAGCATCGAAGCGTCACAATATCACTAATTGAAATATCTATCACGCGCTACATGCAATCATATTACATACAAACAACAACAACAACAACAAACAATCAAATTAGCATAACAATAACATAAATAGATTCAAATTTTAATATAATTAGAAACACGCGCTTTCATCCACACTTTGTAGCCTTGTAATGATTATATAATTTTTCAAAGTAACAAAAATTTGTCCTCTGTGTATAATAATAATAATAATAAAAATGTATTTTTACATGTAGATTCAACGTATGGTGATCAGCGGCGGTAACTTCAAGCCTGACACGCTGAAACCTAAAGAAGTTGTGTCGTTGCTTCTCGATGACGAAGAAATTGAACTCAAATGTAAGTATTTTTATAATAACCGTGAATCTTAGTCATATTTTAGTTTGTATGATTCAGTATTGCATTCGTAACATAAGTTTGCTATTAATTATATTTGTATAGTTTCATAGTAAATAAAATGTTGGTGTTTGCGGTGTAGAAAATATAAAAGCTGCAGATAAACTTCAAGCATAATTTCTCAGCGTGATATTTTCTGTAAATATGTAAAATATGTTCTTGTCTGTCTGTGTAGTATTTTATTATCATTAAAAATGTACTTACGTTTTAAATCTTTTTTGATAAACAGATCGTCAAAAGTCTGAAGAGAAGAAAATGATGGAAGAACGAGAAAGAAAAAGGAAGCTGGGAATATTGCCTGCACAGCCAGCAGTAAGTAGACTCTTAACTTTTATTATACTGTTTTTCCTTTACAAAAATATTGAGATGTATTTCATACCCATTATTTACATACAAATGCGGTTTATTGACGAGACAGACTATCAAAGGTAGATGAAAAAAGATAAATTAAAAGTAATAGTAATGAAAAAAAAAATTGTAAAAAGGTCCAATTTGTTTTATAAAAAAAAAGTTTTTATTTCGTTTACAAATTTTACAAAATATGGAGAAGCAGGGCCTTCCTAGTTGTTTATTTTTTTATCTCATTATTTATTGCTTTTCTTCTTTTAGCCGGCAGCAACAGAATCGAAGCGTGCGCGCGAGTCTGCATCGGAACCGGGCAGTCCGCTGCAAGTTGATGATGAAGCTGACCTCATGGTGGACGTGTCACACAGCATGCCGACGTGTGAGTATTGCATTTAATTAATATTTATATTTAAAACTAGCGGTCCGCCCCGGCTTCGCCCGTGGTACATATTTCACAATAAAAGGTAGCCTATGTTCTTTCTCAGGGTCTAAAGATTGTCTGTGCCAAATTTCATCAAAATCGGTCCAGTAGTTTATGAGCCTATTCATTACAATCAAACAAACAAACAAAGATTTCCTCTTTATAATATTAGTGTAGATGTATCTGTATTTTTAAGCTATTGCATAGCTTCTATCGCGGGTCTTGAGCGCGGGGACCGAATCGAGAAATTCCGTAACGAAAAAACCTCACGCTCCCCACTCCGACGGGCTCGGAGGTGTGGCTTGAAGGCATAGAATGCAATAGCTTTACCGCGGCAGTCTTTTTTTTGTGTATCTTTCTGTTGTCATGTATTTCTTTTCCTTTTTTTCAATATAATACTGTACCACAATTAATATGTTTAACACATGCTTGGTTGTCAATTCTGTCTTCACTTTCGAGTACATCATACAGTTCAGTGTTTGCACGAAAACAATTAATAAATAAATAAATAAAATAAATAAATAAAATTGTTTTATTTCAGGAAATATTGGGTTCCCA
>CAJQZM010011263.1:0-22314 GCA_907164665.1 Colias nastes | reverse complement strand
ATAAGGAACACGTAAGTTAAATTTTATCAAATAAATTTGTATACATAATAATATATGCCTTTTCCGATACAAGAATGATATACGAACATATTTTGACAATCTTTGGAAAGCGGATTTTAAATAAAATTAATATTTTCAGCATGCATTCCCGGAGTACAGTTTCTCCTACTCTGTGCACGATCCTCACACTGGTGACGTCAAGGGTCAGCATGAGACCCGCCACGGAGACCAAGTCGTTGGTAACTACCACCTTCTGCAACCTGACGGCCATGTCCGTCACGTGGACTACAAGGCTGATGATCACCATGGGTAATTATTATTGTTTAAATTTATTAGAAAATATGAATTAAATTTAACCAATAAATATTATGTTCAAAACTTTTAGCGACTTGCTAGGCGATAGCATGTACAATATGGGACTCGAATTGATTAAAATTTAAATGAATTTTCATCGAACAAAATATGAGTTATACTTATAATTTGCTAATTTCTTAATTAGAAGGACTCATATAGCTTTTAGTTTTAACTATATAGGTAATAAACGATTTATCGAACACGACAAAGATTAAAAATGTTTTCTTAATTTACATTTACAGTGCAATTATTAAATATAATGCTTTTGTCTGCAGTTTCCGCGCTAATGTCCACTACAAGTCTGTTCATCCACATTATCATCATCATGATCGACATCATGGCCATGGCTACGCCAATTAAGAATATCGACTCCGCCAACTTTTTATTTGACCTCGAGTATGAAAAAGAAATTATTAGCTACTTCAAATTTACAAAGTTGCAAAGGCTTTTTATTAAAAGCATTGAAAAAACAAAATATTGTCTTTTATTTCCTAATGAGTCCTTTATTAAGTAAGTAATTTTTAAGGTTTTATTAGAGTTCCTCCTGTGTTTTTTTTCTTTTGTTTTGAATCTATTAAATGGAAGTGGAGAGTTTTAATATCGTATCATCTATGTTTATGATAAAGAACTTTTATGCGAATGATTAAAGTGCATATGCCTTTCACCGTTTCACTTTGGCGCAAATGTACAGCATTGTAATTTGTATTTATTTCAATAGATGGCGTGATTATAAAGGAGATAAATAATAAATTAAATAAGTGGTTAAGAACTTTCTATGAAAAATGTAATCGATATCGGATAATCGCGCAAGCCCGCAAGACAAAATGACGCACGCCTATTAAATTTTAATTCATGCTATTAACGTGAAAAAATATTTTCCATAATATTGTAAATTTTGTAAGGAGGTACCATAAAACTTCGTATGGGTGCAACTTCTTCATGCTAAGTTAAGCATAAGCACTGATTACTAAATAGTTTGGTAGTAAAAAGTTCAAGTCATAAACACAATTTCAATTAATACTAGCACCATGAAATCAAAGCTTGCTGCCCGATTAATTGATTGTAAACCCTATTAAGAGATTGAAAAAGCATTAGAATTTACGACACTCACTTTTAATACAATATATAATATGTACATGTATAAATATTTCATAATATTTCAAAACGAAGTAATAAAAAGCGTATCTACTAATTAAACATGAGATTAATCTTGTTTTTACAAGGACTTTATTGCACACCAATTTCTAATAGATATTCAATTACGAAGAATTTTATAGCTATGCACATGTGTCATGTTTTATTTTAGAAAGATATATAGAAGATTTTATAGAAAGTTTCAAAAAAAACAGAGCACAGAAGGCTGGTCACTTTCAGTAGTTGGGGTCAAAACTGAATAGTAAAAGTAACTTATAAATCCTCTGCGGAGGGATAAGAGATACCTACCTATGGACTAAATATTTCATATCGTATTCTCTATCTAATTATTATTCGTAGAAACTATATTAAAAATCATCTTATCAAACCTAAAACAAAGACAAAGTTTGCCTATATATAACAGTTAGAAATAAGGATAAGGAAATATTCGACTCCGTCCCTACTCTAGGAAAATAGTTTAGTTAGTAAATTATAGATTGAGTATTAAGTTACGAGATATGGCTCAAGTGCTATAAAAATACAATTTATTTAGTTTTAAACAATTTATACAAATCAACTGATAGTTAAGTAATGGTAAATTGCTAAAAGAAGTTTAGTTTCGGAAGATAGCCAGATCAAAAAGCAATCATTACTTGTAAATAAAATATTACAAATACATATAATATACTTCTATACTTACGAAAATCATTAGAAGTGTTACACATATTCAACATCTTATACTTACACTTTTACGTACCTTGAGGCTATTTAACAAGGCATGCGCCATAAAGACTCCGAAGAACTGTCAAAATGCAACTATTTCTGGACCAAATTAAATTGAAGTCGCGACAGGCACGTATGTAATACGCATATGAATTACTCACTATGCAGATTATAGATTATATGATTACTTAACAAGATTAATCAGTCTGATACAACCACTTTTCGAATCGAGATAAATACCCTTCTAACATCTACTGATAGTGATAAGTGTTTGAATAAATTTTGAAAGTGCAAATAATATGTGCCGTTTTTTATTACCTATAAATTACATAAAAGTTTGTCTGCAAAAAGTAGAAGAACAACAAAGTTCAGACAACTATATGTATATTGTATATTACATTAATATGGAATTGTAGGTAATCGATAAATTATAGAAAGATCGTAATGAATTTTATATTAAAATTAAAGGTACCTAGGTAAGTTATTTTAATAGGAATACCCAGAATCCGAGTAAGTTTAAACCAATCCATATTAAACGAAGCCTAAGCATAAACTTTGACCCTGTGCTTTCAATTCACCTTTGAAAATACATAGGCGTAGCCGAATAATGACAAGGCGTATACATATTATATCCTCGCCTTTAAAATGTCATTTTGATCAAGAGGCACCGACAATGGATACCTACTTGGGTCACAATTACGAAAACATAACAGTAACCGAGTTAGTAGTCTTTCAGAGGCATTTCAATTGTCCTGTACTAAAACTTAGCAACAAAGAATTTACCAATAGTATGGTTATTATTAATTACTCGGTGACAATAACGTTATTTACTTCATTCAACTCTAGGTAGTGCCCTACTGACACTCATAAACAGCTAGTTTGACCTATTATAATGTCTAGTTCCGTGACATTTGAATACTATGTAGCCGTCATGGAACAAAGATATTGCTTCAAAGGCAATGCTAGGATTGTGAAGAAATTCGCATGATGGAAAGGCTTACTAATTTATTATGAATACTAACATAACACACACGCAAAAGCGAAAACAATGATATAGTTTTTATGTCTTTTAAAATGGTAGGTACCGAGCTTTATGAGATTTAATCTGAACAAGCAAATCAATTTTCAAGTATCAACTATTTTTAGAACGATAAATCATTTTTAAAAAATAAATGTTAATTCAATGCTTTCATAAAAGCTCGGTTGACCTTCCGTTCAAAGTTCCAACGATCAGTTTGTCATCGTACTCACGATCGAATCTTGTACCTATACTTATATGTCCAGGTGTAAAAGGTTTATTGAGTAATTGCTCTTGGCCTTTTTGTCATCTGAAGCTTATAGTGAAAGTGGTAATTAACGCCGTGGAACAACAAGCAAATAATGCGCAATTGTGGATATTTGAATTAGTCAATAGAATTGAGTAAAAAAAAAGATTAAATCTAAACAAAATACCGACGACGCGACGTTGCGGGCAAAATCCAATTCGTTGAAGACTTGTAAACCCATTAAAGTAATTACATTTAAGTAATGTTGTTTTATTGAATGATTCTAGTTCCTTTCCCCGTTTATTTATTTAGTATATTAACCTTGTACACTTAATAAATACGAAATTACATTGAATTTGAAGCCTCGCGCCAGTTTGAGCATATTACGTAAAGGAATTAGTTATTACATTTTACTTGCCTGTCTTGGTACGTGCCGAGAAACTAGTCATCAAACAATATATCTTTTAAACTCGTTACATATTGATCGATCGATTTATTTACTTGTGTTACGTACGCCATATGATAATATGTTGTTGAACTATTTACAACATAATATTACGAAGTTTCAACTTTCGATGAACTTTGAGCACTGCATAGAATCAATAAACATTGTCCTTATCTTTTACAGAAAAAGTTTCCGCACTCAAGTGTACTTCCAATCGGAGTAATTATAAGACTGTATTTTATAGAAAAATAAAGCTAACGTGCGCACATTAATTAACTATTAAAGTTGTAAGATTTTAAAGCAATTAGCTCAAAACACTTCAAGCCCTAGACGTGAGAGTTGCATAATTTGTATTGAGTTGTGAGCTTAAGAGCTTAGTACTTGTGCAAGGCACTACTGTCCTTATCTAACCTCCTTTACCTACGTAAATTACAGCACATGTGTAGGGTCACTTAATAACTAACGTACTATATGTTTGCAAAATGACATTATATTTTACGCAATACCGATTTAAATACAGAAGTTTATTGGTGATAAATTTTATAAACATTTTCATTTTGAATCCAGAATCATACTTTAGTATTAAAATGAATATGTAGAGCACAACTTAATTATTATTATACCGTCTCTACTGAAAAAATGCATGCTATACTTATTCGAAAATGTATGAAGAAATGTCATGTCGTTTTCTCCAATACAATACGGAAACCTAATAAATACGGAAACAAGTACAATCTGAAAGTTTTTGCAAGTTTGAAACGGATATCGAAATTTACAATAAAGCTGTTGAAAAAGCATTGAGCAACCTGTTATATGCTACTTTGTTTACAATTAAACGTTAGAAAAACTGTATAACAATGAGGTATATTTTTGAATACGCATATCTAGTAAATGCCGATTATCTAAAATAAATTTGAATATTTCACATCTATAAATAAGCACCATTGTACAAAACACTTCTATTCGCACGTCCTGACTGATTAATCGCTCGACTGTGCTTCACATAAACTGAATCGTTCACATAAACTGAATACATAAACTGCTTCACATAAACTGAATCGGTAAAGCGGAAATAAAATCTCCATTGATGTAATACGAATTATGATGTCATGTACGTAATCATAATTTATACGTTTTATTATTGTTGCGAATATATTCTAAATGTATTCTTGAATTTTTGATATATGAGGAGCTTCTGTTCAAAAGGAGATAAATCCACCATAAGAGAATTTTCAGAAAAGCAATATTTCTGATAATTAGCTGAGTAAAGGTTATAGTTATATTTAAAAAAAGGTGATGGGTAAGTATCAACACAACAGTTCAAAATCATGGCAATAAATTTTTTTTTAATAGCATGGTATTTTATAAAAAAATAAAAATATTCGGAATTATCGCTTTTTGGTCCGAATTTCAGATTATAACTCCTTTTGTTTCATATGCTTTGTAAATATCTCCTTTTGATTCAGATAACTTTGTAAATATCTCCTTTTGACTCAGATAACTTGTAAATATTTTAATACCGAAATAAAACATTAAAAAATGGTTAATTCTTTATTTTTATTCTTATTATTATAGAAAGACACAAAAAAATAAAAATTACACTCGGACGTGCCCCACATCAGGTTCGAGGCATATACAGCTGTTGTCATCATCAACCTGACTGTCATCATCAAATAGTCAAATTATCAAAGTTGAAGACCATACTGTGATCCTTTGTACTAGAACATGAACAGTGCTCAGTGGCCTCATGGTAAAGAAAGTACTTACGTCTTCTTTTTATAAGTAGACCGATCTTTTCGTTGTTTCTTTCTCGGACCAGAATTCAACTGGCCTACAGTGTCCATTTTACAAAAAACACACGCTGAACGGATGTAATTGTCTATTTTATAATCTTTTTCTAAAAAAATACAGAATAGTCAACGCGTTTGGCAGAAATCACAGGAGAAATTGACATGTGAAGTGACTGACGAATGACGAAATAGAAAAAAATAAACTGTTTTTAATCATACATTTTGTAGCTCTGGATACAAGCTCTTTTAACCGTCTTTGACATAACAAATCGATTTTAAAATAATCGTAGTCGAAACGAAACGAAAATATCTCCTTTTGTACCGATAATTTTGGTCTAGTCGACATTTTATATGAAATATATCTCTTTTTGTTCAAAACATTTATTTCTAAAAATATCGTTCGGAATTATCTCCCTTTGATTGAAACTTGAAATTTGAACGTCGTTTTTGTATTGGAAATATAGCTTTTTGAAGCAAAATGTGTGCACAAGTTGGTGTATTCGAACATAGAGAACAATAAAAAAATAAAAAAAAAATAAAAATGTAAAGTGGATTTATCTCCTTTTGAACAGAAGCTCCTCATATGTTTGCCAATTACGATTACTTGAATTACGGTGATACATTTCTAATTAACTAGATAGTATTCTTATATAAATACTAGTTGCGTCCTGCGGTTTTACCCGCATAAATTAGGTGGTCTTTTAATCCTAGTGCTATTTAATGCCGTTCATACATTCATATGCATTAGGTAAAAAGCAGTTATTTTAATTTTACAAGCAGAGACATTTATTATTTTCATAAACTATGCATATATAGATCTATTTAGTGTTCTTAAGTTTGAGAAATATAACTAATATTAGAATAATGTGTTTAGGAGACATTAAGTATCACAAATAGGTTCACATATTCCAATACTAATGTAACTGCAAACGCGTAGGCTGAAATGTTAGTGTTGTAACTTGCAGGAACATATGCAATTCACCCTATGTGCTAAACACACCTTTGTGAATAATATAATTAATTTCGAAACTTACTATAATTATTGCAATTTGCATTTCAAATATTCATATTTTTTTACAACATTTAATTAAGGAAACCTAGCAACACTCATGGTAAAAGAAGAGCCAGATTTATAAATTTTTGCCGCTGATTGATTGATGCCACCTTTGTATTACGATTAATTTATAAAATAGAAAAAAAATCTAATCCCACCACGTGATTGATTTTTTTTATTCTGTTAACATTTATCATTTATAAAGCATTTGGATGCTATAAAACAAAATATCAAACACCCTTGTATTATATAAATTGAACGCAAATTATATATTTGTATGGGACGGCAATACAGTACCTATGTCAATTAAGTTTTGAGAGAGAAGTAACTTTTATTGGCTTATTAAAATTTCCACAGCTAATTTATTTACAGCCAGTTTTGAACTAAATATAGAATTAGTGGAAAAGATAAAATCAATCTAGTTATTGAAAGGTTATTGATAACTCACGCGTAAATTAAAGCAGAAAACTGTTATATAAGCTGCAGAGTTTATGTGAGAAATTCGTGCTCAATAAATATTTTTGCGAAAATGAATAAAACTAGCTACTTGCTCCGACTTTGCCGGGAACCAAGGTAAAAAATTATAAAGAGCTTTCGGTAAAAGCTTTTTTAATTTTTTAACGTGTAGAGTTTATTCTTTTCGTTCGAATAAATTATATCTCGACACAAATGTACCTATTTTTGATCTAGGTCACTTGTATGTATGTTAAAAAAATCATCATATTTAATATCGTGAGTATAATATTTGAAAAAACATATGGAGAGGAGAAACATAAGGAAAAAATGGAGAAAAAGCCTTTAAAGCCAAGAGTCATTTTTATTTTAGTCCTATACTAATTGCATAGATTGTCATTAGAATCGACATCTTTCGTGTCCGTGGGAGCCAAGAGGTCACGTTGTGAGAATGCATAGTTATCGATAACATCTGTTAATGGCTATTATTTATTGTAATCCATACCCATTTAGATATTATTGCACACCCACCCATTTATTTCTATTTATTCTTAAGAACTTATACAAAAGAAAACCTCTGAACTATTAAATACAATTACAGATATGTACAAAGAAAAACTTAGAATCGATATCAAAGATCGATAAACTAATAAGCGTATTCTGAAAATAAATTTATGTATCCCGTAGCAATTAAATCATTGTATTATCTTTACTCTGACGATATCTTTATTATTTAAATTTTCAATTGTATATATACCATCTAATTTTTTAATATGTGTTCGTAAGTATCGGTATCTCAAAAGGAGGTAAAGTTCTCTCATAACGGGCACTATTCAGTTTTTAAATCTGTCAGGCAATAAACACAAAACAGGGAAAATTTTATAATTTTTATTTTGGAAAAGTGCGTAGTTAGGTACCTTTTATTTTGGAAAAGTGCGTTCACACATATTTCATTACTTGCCTATTTTTATTAATTATTATTCATAGTCTATAACAGATAAATACTACGCAATCCAATAATAATATAATATATGTATGCAATATTGATATAGGTACGGCCGCTATAATGCATAGATAAAACAATTTCAGGTCTAAAATATTATTACCAAATAATTTGAGTATGTATATTGTATAATTACTCTAATTACATTATAATATGTGAATATAATTAACATTCAAAACTAAATATCTATTTCCTTGTAGAGCGCTCTTTTTCAAAATATTACAAACTAATTAAAACGTACATGATCGTAAGTATTTTATTAATTATACATTTTACTGTTTCTTACTTGATATAGTTTTGTCAAGAACATTATAGTTATATACTACCTATATCGTTACTCATTACCAGTATATTTAGATTAAAGCACTAAACCGCGCCCACTTTACTAACAGCGAATGTGAAAAAGTATGACCTGTTCTTACACATATGAGATTGCTATATAAGAGTTAGCGGGCCCACTTTGCTCTCATTTCAATTTACGCTTTGCCAAATACTATTCAAGTTTTCAATTACTAAGTGATATGCACTTATAACAATAGACGTGAATCAAGGATTTGCTATCGGACAATCATGACGCCAGTAAGTATCATAGACACGATTAAATTTTAATAATTCACACACACAAGAGCAAATTATGATTCATTTTTAAAAAAAAAAATGTTATCTTACTTCATTTTTATGAATAGTTAGACTATTGTCGAAATACAGTTTTCTGCTAACAAAAAAAATCTATAAAAAAATTAGATGATCCTTATTTTATAACTATAAAATTTGACTAGGTACTTTAAAACCTGAATACCAAATAGACTTACCATAGAGCCTATTCAATTTCCAATTAGTTATTTAAAATTTTTATTTTCAGGTACTCTTAGCATTTGCGTTCCTTTCAAATGCCTACGCTTATCACGACCCGGACCTTAACTACCATTTAAGCCAAGTGCAAACTATACAAGGCTGTGGCGACGGCGGCTACTCATATCCCACTCCAGCTGTGCAATTAACTACAGCCGGTGTACAGGCAACAGCAGCACCACAATTCTTTCAACCAATTCAACAATCAGCAGGAAATTCTTACAATAGTCAAGGTGGATACGCAAAAACAACCTTCTTCGAACCAGCTCCTCAACAAGTATCATACCAATCCCATCCGAGTTATCAAGGCCCCCAAAATTTCGGCGTCGAATCATACAGTAGTGCACAAAGCGAACAGCATGGTTATGCTACTTCTGAAGGATTGTCATCTGCGGCGCAAACTAGAACTGTGATCCCATCGGCAACTTACGCTCAAGCTCCTATAATAGCGAAAATAACAGCCGCTCCCTTACATGCCAAATTCTCTTTGGCACCAGCAAAAACGACATACAACTCTCAAAACTTTGTATCTCAAGGAAATGTTATTGCTACAGGTTCATTAGCCAAAGCATCTTTAAATTCATACAGTGCCCAATCAATTGGACCAGTGGTATCTCAAGTGTACGCCGCTCCCAGTGCCGGTTACCAAACTTCGCCAGCATTAAGGGTTCAACAAGCAAATCCCGCTATTTTCGCTTCAGCGTCAAACCAATACAATCAAGGTTATACAAATACTGGTTATACATCAACTTATAACCAGTACAATCAAGGATCCTTTAATGCAGCAAAAGTACAAACATTGTATAGTGCCCCGCCAGTTTATAGAGCTCCGCAAGCAGCTCAATATTCTGCGAATCATGGACAAATTAATCAACATGCAGCTGTACA
The DNA here is from genome assembly GCA_907164665.1 of Colias nastes. Classification (NCBI taxonomy): domain Eukaryota; kingdom Metazoa; phylum Arthropoda; class Insecta; order Lepidoptera; family Pieridae; genus Colias; species Colias nastes. The sequence goes on along the minus strand of CAJQZM010011263.1, from coordinate 12,353 downwards.
GTACTCTGCACAGCCTGTAGTGCAGTATTCACAACCGGCCTTAGTACAATACAAGGCTCCCGTGATCACTCAGCACGTCGCACCTGCAATTCAATATGCTCCGGTTTCCCAAAGTGCATCCAACATCGGCCACTACACACCGGCTGCGGTACAACAGGTCGTCCCTGCAGTACAGCAAGTATCTCATCTAAGTGTGGCCTCTGGATCTTCCGCACATCATTCTAAGAATGTGCACACGGAATTTTTGGAAAACTACGTAAGTAACAATATTTTTTGAATGTATATTCTAAACTCAAAGTCTAAAAGTCAAATTAAAAAATCCGATTTTTTAATCTATAACCCGAAAATGAATTGCTTATCGCCGAAGCTATAATTTATGCAATATTTATCTTTTACATTAAAAAGTGATGTTAGCCTCCGGAAGTTGAATCATTTAGATATAAATAAAAAATAAACATTTTGAGATATTATACCTACATTTCGATCCGTAAAAACCTTATTTATTTCGTCATGTCCAAGCAATCACATACACATACGTGATGTAATGGAAATAGATCGGTACCAGAATATGCCATGAACAAGTTCTGTGACATGGCTATGACATGACCCCGATAAAAAAAACTAGATCCAGTTTTGATAGACTATCAATTTGTATCGATATTTTTAAACAATAGCTTAAGAATAGCTTAGCCTTTCTTTTATATTAATTGAAAAACAAAACCAACATAATAGCGCATGTAAATTGCAAGTGTTGATATGTGCGTCATTTGACCGGAAGTGAATAAATATTTAAACGAGAGACTATGTAACAATATGAAAGTAGGTATCTTCTTTTATTTTTTATTTTAATGCAATTTTTCAAATATATAATCGGACGACCTATATATTATTATGTGTAGGTATCTACAAATAAAAATATCCTGTATGTATAAATTTTTTCTCAAGTTGCAACAGCTTTTGTTTAAATTTTAAAATAAAAACTAAAATAGTCACGTTTCTATATTATTTCAACGTTTTGTATTCATCATTCACCAGGACATTTTTTAAATGTTTCCTAATTATTTAACCCTTTCTAAATATATATTTTTTTTGGCAGATTACGAAAGCTTACCTATAGATGCAAAATCTCCGTTGTTTTTAAAATACATATTATGATAAAAATTTCCCTTGGCTAACTTCCCTCGCGTTCTAAGTACCTATGTATAAGTACCTAAATCTAGAACATTCTGGAATCCACCTTTAAGATACAAAAAAAAATTCAAAATCGGTTTAGGAAACGAGAGGAAACGCTACTACAACGCATCGAAATGCATATTATGTACATATAAAAATTATTATTATTTTCCAGTTATATTCCAGTACATTTAAATGTTTTACAAATTATTACAAATTATGCTGATTAAAATATTTCGCGTTTCATTATTTTATCTTTAAAAATGTTTTGTTATAAAATAATAAATCTTAACGCAACACCAAAATTCATTAACATCCACTTAGAAATTCAGGTCTGGCGAAACTGGACACGGCGAGGATAAATACTATTATAGTCCGTCCACTATAAGAATTGCCTTTTGACAGCTCGACGGGTGATACCAGAAGTGATGTCTAAAAGATTATCGATTGTGATACCATTTCAATTATAAATTCAAAATATTATTATAAATCGAATCAAGTACGTAAATAATAATTACAACGTAAACGTACTAATAAGATATGTAATAATAAGACCACATATCTATGCATTTTATGTTAAAACTAAACTAAACTAATATTTTATTATTTATTGGTTTCTATCTTACAATTTGGTTGTCTTTATGTTTAAATTATATAACATAATAGAAGAGTTTTTCTGTATCGGATATATTTTACAGAGTATTTCTATCGATTATTATAATCTATCGACCCATCATTGAATAATTCTGTGTAGACATCACTAAGTGGGCGGGGCCTGTCCATGAAGTACAATAATTATTTGTATGACATTTTAACCTAAACAATACAATCCTTCATAGGCGTGAAGCTGTCAAAAAGCAAATAATATAATGGACAGAGTATAACAGATGTTATCTTTCGAATGGACTTTATTTTCGAAATGCCCCATTCCAACAGTTTTACGCACCATTGCCAGTATTTAACTTACGAAATTTCGATTGTTAACAATTCCTTATTGAGAGCAAATACAAGAACTGTTTAACTAAGTACATTGAGATAATATTACTACGTATGGAGGAGACACCACGAACAAAATCTGTGCGCCATTTTTTTGCTCTAACTAAGTTTTAAAAATTATTATCTAGTTAGGTACTTACCGATGAAAAGTTATGTTAGTCACTTTTCCGTATTATTTGTATTATTTGTGCAATATCGTAACACACACGAAGGCATATTTGATGCGTTTCACTTTAAAACAAATAAAAAACGAGCGTGCAGTTAAGCCATATGGCTTATGTTGAGCGGAACATAAGTGATGTAGGCGGTGTCGTCTCCATATGTATATCTCAATGACTAAGTATAATACAGAGTACATATTAAGTTTAACGCTAAACTTTTATTTCGAAATTGATTTTGCGCCATGCTAAAGACCGTTTTATATAGAGATTGCGAGCACGGAATTCTTAGAATTCTTAAGTATATTTTTCTGAATGAAAATACTAAAACTGACCATCAAAGCTATTTGCTTTTGATAAAGTGTGGAATTTAGTTTACTTCCATATTATTGGATTAATATTCAAGAATTTGCGGATTGCTAAATTCTCTTAGAATATCATGTTCAATGTCCGTGTTGTTAGCAAACCACATTTTGATTTATATGAACTGTTGGTGCTTTATGTTAAATTTATACACTGTTTACCCAGTTTATATTGTAGGAACTTTCACTGAAGCTTGTTTATAATTTTTAAGTTTATTATCCCGATACCTACTGGCCGGATTGGCACGGGATAAAAAATAAACAAAAGGTACCTATGCATTCTGCGCTTGATTTTACGGGAGTATTGTAAAGTGTTTGAAACGTCGGGTAATGAATAAATCACGTTTAAAATGTCTTAAATTTCTTTATCATATGATTGTTTATGTACCGTTGTTTGAAATATAGGAACTGTAACAGTTTTCATCTTTATTAACTATGAGAATAATTTTCATATCCTTTTTTGGGAATATATGAAATAATATAATTTTATATGCGTTATCCTTATATTATTATATCTATCCGAATTTTACGTTTCTACTTTCGTTTCTACTGAAGACTGTATAATAACCTATTACTCTCCTCTATGGACTGTATAGGTTGATAGAGTCAAATTAGGTACTTCACGCTCTACAAAAAAATTCGCGAAAGATAAAAAAATGTTCTGTCGAGCCATTCCGTAGATAATAAATGAATTAAATAAAATATGTATGACCAAAAAATGGTTTTGTAGTTTTTCTAACACTAGCAAATAATTCTAGAATATTTTCCGTTGACCTGGATACATAAAAGTTAGCGTTAAGGCCACATAGCTCATATATAGAAAATCCATTTATCGCGAATTCGTAGTTATAGGTAAACCTTTAATAAATTGATTAATAAAAATTATTTATCTGATAATATATTGTGGCCGATCTGCGTTATTTTAGAGGCATTGGAATGGTAATTTAATTCGTTCCTATATTATATCTGTTAATACGGTGAGAGCCATAAATAGTAAGTAGTATGTAAACACCTTGTGCAGGCGAAGAAATGACAATGACGTCATGTCCATTTCATTACAAAATGTATTGGCAAATAAGAAAATTTTACGAGGGAGGATAAAAGAAATTGGCACGAAACCTTCAAAAGGCAAATCCGCATTCAACAGCATTTAGCCGTCTTCTTATTTGATCGCAATGAACTTCGATTATACCTGTTTGATAATTTTTTATTTTATTAGGATGCTCACCCTCGGTATGCTTTTGAGTACGGCGTAAATGACCCACATACTGGTGACATCAAACAGCAAAAGGAAGAACGCGATGGTGATGTCGTGAAAGGTAACAATTTTAATATTATAGCTATAAAAATCAATAAATACATATACCAACACAGGTTATTATATACCTACATTCATTTAGAAAACCATAATTTTATGAAGCAAAGAATTATTATTTTCAGAAAAGATACGTGTATCAATATTTAATACAGCTATAAATACTATTTTACTCATGATATAGAGCCGAAGAGTTAGTGGGTTTATTTTAATGCGCTAATCTCAGGAACTACTGGATCGATTTCAATCAAAAATTTCTTCCACATATTGACATTAATATAATATTATGTAACACAGACCAAGCCAAGGCAGACCGCTAGAAGCTCATAAGATTAAAATAAAAATATAGATATGTACTTTTAATTGCGGTATAGTACGTAATACATAATAGTAGGGGAGCCCAGGATGCTAAATGTGGATTTACTCGAGCGTCACGGGAACCTATTAGAATTGGTAGATTAGACCATAGCGAGAAAAAAAGGTCCTATAATGTTTTCACTTTTAGCGGTGGGGAAGGGTTTTTTGATTTTTTTTAATTTAAAAAAGAAAAAAATTGGCTTGGAAATACTCAAGCGCGTTAGATATTGATATTTTGCATGCTCCAGGACGTCACTGAAAAAAAGTATACGTTAATCTGACGATTTAAGTGGCGATTTAATTGCTATGAAGAAAGGGTAAAAAATTAAAGTAATATTATTCGAGCGCGTCAGATTAATATATGGGGGGGGTTAATTACAATATAAGAAGTCCCCATTTCGCTAATCTGACGATTCGAGCTCAACCTTAGGGAATTATGGATTATTCAAATTTTCCAGCGGGGCCCCTGAGCGCACCCACCAACCATAACTGCTCATATTGCTTAGAGGTACTAATGAATAGCTAAGGTACCGTCCCTTATAGTAATCTGACGCGCTCGAGTAAATCCCAAAATCCCCTCTTGGGCTCCCCTACTATAATATAGTACAGTTTAACTAACACGTTCCATAAAATAATAATAATTGACATACGCCACTAACTCCATATTGCATCACCATGAATCTTATCGATAAAATTTCATTTATACAGGTCAATATTCACTGGTAGAACCGGACGGCTCCGTGCGTACTGTGAACTACGTCGCCGATTGGGAAACTGGTTTCCACGCTGACGTCCACAATAGCAAAGACAGGAAACATTGAAAATTCCTATACTAAATACGACCAAATGCGAAGCCGAGTCAGGACTATAGGTTAAGATAAAAAAAATTGCTAAGGTTTAAATTTCGAACGCTGTAACAAGGCTGTAACAGTTGGAACATTCGAGAATAATTCAATTTTTTTTTAGTGAATATCTAAAGAGACCAGGAAATCATGTCACAAAATTACCTACTACCTATGTACCTATGTATGTTTTAAAATTTTTGTGTCATCGGATTTAAATTTTATTGGTTAAATTTTTTCTCGTAGTTTTTAATACCTTTTAAAAACTAACTGATGGTTGTTACTTGCATTATTCGTGCCATAAATTTTATGTCCTATTTTTTACGTCTAGCACGAAATCCGCATCATATTTTTAGTTGTAAGTAAATATAATTTAAATTAAAAATTAAATGAAAATGCCTATAGCCATTGAGATAATATTACTTCGTATGGAGCAGACACCACGAACAAAATCTGTGCGCCAAGCGCGGCGGCGCGGGGCGCGCGAATGACGGCTAGACAGTCATAGATTATGCGATGTCACTGACTCACCGCTATAGAGGCGACACTTTGTTTCATTCTGTCTATTTTATTGGGTGCCACTCCTTACATGCACGTTGACTTGAAATTTTCTTTGTACTTACTTAATATTTATTTTAGGTATAAACTGACTTTACTTCGCGGGGCTAACAATATCTGGCATATAATATAGGATGATGTAAATAGTGACGTCATATGGAATAATTTAATTTTTTTCGGGTTTTAGGTTCAGTCAGGGCTATGGGAAGTTTCATTCCTTACAAATTGAGCCTTTTTTAGAAAAAAAATAAAAGCCGTGTAATTTTGTACAAAATGTTTATTTAGTTCATCATCCTCAGAACATGTTCCCGGCTCAGAAATTGCTTGTATTGTTCCAGTACTATTGTAGCACACCTTCGGCTAAAATAAATATAATAATAATAATGTTAGTGATGGCTAAAATAATATTTTATTTGTTATACAAATCCGTAAAATTTTATTATTATTACTAACATCAATACAAGGAACAGCAGACCTCTTTAGAAAACGCCTTCCCGCTTTTGTGGTATATTTATCCTCATCGCGAAAATGCAATGAACAGACGCAAGTTCTATCGGATGGTAACCAGGTTTCTTCACTGCGGTTGTTTTGGACAAATTTTACCCATTTTTCCCTTTCTTCACGGCCCAGACATGGAAACCTTGAATAGAAAAAATATTAATTACTTATCTCTGAACTAGCGGTCCGCCCCGGCTTCGCCCGTGGTACATATTTCGCAATAAAAAGTAGCCTATGTTCTTTCTCAGGGTCTAAAGATTGTCTGTGCCAAATTTCATCAAAATCGGTCCAGTAGTTTATGAGCCTATTCATTACAATCAAACAAACAAACAAAGTTTTCCTCTTTATAATATTAGTGCAGATAAATAAATAATAATTCAATTATACGTTCAAGTCAGTAGCTTATACAATATCAATTAAAAACTTGATTAAAATCAATTAACAAAAAAAAAATTGGTGATTAAGTAATTGATATTCATATTTCATGATTTCACCTTTTTTTCAATAATTAACAACCAGTCTATGCTTTTCTAAATATGTAAAATTATTATTTTACACTATAAAAATATACGCCAGCAAATATTACTAACAACACTTATTTCATGCCCAATGTCATATCTTAAATTTTTAATCTATGACAAAATGTCGCCCGCCAAAAATTTTGGTCTAACTAAGTTTTAAAAATTATTATCTAGTTACTTACTGATGAAAAGTTATTCCTTTGCACTTTTCCGTATTCTTTGTATTATTTGTGCAATATCGTAACACACACGTAGGCATATTTGATGCGTTTCACTTTAAAACAAATAAAAAATGAGCGTGACGTTCGCGCCAATGAGCGAGCAAGCGACTGAGTGCAGTTACGCCACATGACGTATGTTGAGTGGAACATAAGTGATGTAGGCGGTATCGACTCCATATTAATATTAGCTCAATGCCTATAGCATGTATTTTTAATGATTTACTCGAATAACGAAGATGTAAATAATTTAGGTTGTTAATTTTATAAATATTGTATATATAAATTAAATAAAATACTGATTGTAACTATGCCAATATTTTATTTATGAACACAGCCTAGCACCCTTTGTATATTTTATTAAAATACTTACGAACTAATTAAAAACATTTGTCATAAAATATAATGAATATTAATTGAGAACCAACTTAGTAATTTCTTTACCATTATAATAGCACTTTGGACACGCGAAATCGGAGTCAGCAATCTTATTGGCCTGAAAAAAATAAAAAATTCTGATAAAGCAAATTTTTGGATTATACATTATCTGTAAAAATAGAGGTGATTTTGTCACAAAATAATAACCATGAGAGAAGTTGCATCTTATGTTTCATAAATGATAAAATTGAAATTCTAGGTTCAGTGACATCATGGGCATAGGGACGTTTCAGAAGTGCGAGCACTAAAACTGTCGAAAAAGTATTCACATGTCATCGAGAGCATGACTCTATAACATATAAAAAATTTGTTCCTTTTATGCATAAAACAGGTCAGGGGCACTTTTCAAATTCCCATACAAATATGAGAACAATATACTTTCGACGATGGTTTTAGAGCTCGCCGACCTAGGAGTAAATTAGGCTAAAACATTATGAAAAAAACATACGGGTTATTGAAAAAAAATTAGGTACCATGATACTGATTTTGATGCAATAATATTAATTTATTAATTTAGTACAAAACTGCAAATAATAATTAACTCTATCTCTTTAACCATAATTTATGCTCATTTTATTCAAAAAATCATACCTGTAAACAGTAGTAACAAAATATATGGGCACAGCCCATAACATGAGGTAGGATAGGTTTTTCCGAGCAAGAAGCACACACTGTGTTCACAGTCATTACTGCTTGTTTTGAAGAAGATGCTGGTCTGACGTAATTTCTCCACCACATGTATTTCAAGATCTTTGCCAATTTTTGCCTCAACCCAAACATGTTGACTAATGAAAGCACTGTTCCAAATAATTCCTAAAATAGATGAAAAAATGATAAATATAAAAATAAATAAATCAATATTTCAGGACAATTTTCATATGCGGCATGATGTGATCCTTTACTAAGCTTTCGCTTGTGTTATGGAATCCAGATGGCTGATAAACATACATATATAATTTTTAATACATACTTATATGAAAAAATATAAGTATGTATATATATATAGATAATTAATACCCAGACACAGAGCAAACATCTATGTTCATCACACAAATATTTGCCCCGGGTGGGAATCGAAACCACAATAATAATATGTCTGTACTTTTAATACTGTATTTAAAGTTGCTTAATTTTGCATTATTAGATTTCACATAATGTTTAAAAATCTTAAAAAATGATCACTTACAATAGAATTATGCCACAGAAGTTCTCTTGTCCACGATAAATCAGTTAAATTCTCTCTCACAACTTTATCTGCAGTTAATTCTAAGCCCAGAACAAAGTCAATCAAGGCAGGATGCTTCCCACTTTGGATGAAGCGAAGAAAATTTAATATATCACCCACTATTTGATAAGTTTCCAGTGTATGTAACATATTCTGAACTTTGGTGTTAGAAGTAAAACTGTACAAAGCCCTCTCCTTCAAATATTTAAGACCTATTGTGTAGCCATAGTACCAATACAGTTTGCTTTTTGAAAAATTGTCTGCTCTATATTTTAAAGACAACATTTCTTGGCCAAAAGTACATTTTTTATTACATACAGAATATTTGAAAATCCATGTTCTTATCAGAAGTTCAAGCTCTGGATATATTGGTTGGAGGATTCCAGGCTGAAAGATAAATTGATATTATTATTAATTGAATATTGTATAATGATATTTTTTGAAATCATACAGGAACTTAACACATACCTCTAAAAACTTTGTAGCCTGAAGAAGTATGTTTTTGAATAGCTCTTCCAATTCCGTATCGAGTTGTATGGAATCCAACTAAAAATAAAGGTAAAAATTGCATTTTTATGTTCATAATGCAATGCATGTTGACTATCACAAAATACATATTTTAAATATATTACTTTACCTGGGTCACGCGTGGAATGTATGTAATAGACATATTGAAAAGTGTGAAAATTGAGACGATATTTTAATATCACCTATAAAATTAACTGTTTTGAACTCAAGTGGTAGGTAACCAAGTTTATATCTTTACGATAGCTTGAACTTTGCTTTTTTAATACACAAATTTAACTTATGGTAGATAAGGTTTTCCCTTATTTTTTTTAATGTATACCAATAGCCTTTATATCATTCTTATTGTTAAAATTAGAAAAATAGCTGTGATTAATGAATAATTATTATTTTCCTCATTACAGTATCTCCTGTTTTACTTTTACACCTTTCATGTTTCATTTTTGTTATTGTATTTTGACAATTGAGTATTGACAAATGAGTAATGACAGTTAACTCTTGACTTAGTCATTACCATAGGTTAAGTACCAATGAACCTTGGCCGCATCAATGATCGAGTAAACATGACTCGATTATTTGTCTTGATCATATCGCTAAACGATACATCGACGATTATTAGAAATTGCATTTAATTATAAGTGTACGTTAAAAAAATAAAAAAATATACACAAATGAAAGGTTATTCCATCTTTTTTAATATTCGACATGTTTGAATTGCTTCTGCAAGACTTGACAGTGCAAAACAGCATTTTTAGCGGAGCACTCGCAGACGTCCTTTCGATGTTTTACGAATACGCAGAGTGTTTGTAATCGATTACGCAAGTAGTTTTTATGAAAGCATAAGATTTTTCGATTCGAATAATCTTATACCTCGGCAAAAGGGGAAACGCCTGCGAGTGTTATCCATTACTTAATGATCTAAGCAATGAACTACCTACCGCACGAGCCAAGCGAGCGAAGCGAGCGAGTCGCGGCAGCAGCCGGCCTAAATATTCAAATAGGTAGCGAGGAGCGAAGCGACGAGCGTGTTTGGAGATTGCACTATGACTGACTTGTCACAAGAAAATATAACCTTGAATGACGTCAGTGTTGTTTTTTGTCTCTTTCTGTGGGTGACCACACTGGTTTGTATATTCAGGATTTTTCGAAATAGAAAAAACTAAAAATCATGGTCTATAAATAATAACGACATATATTTTTAACAGTATTTTATTATAATTACTGGTCAACTTACAAGAATTATCACCTTTATACGACATACAATTTTAATTGGTAGAGAATGATAGTTATAAATAACGCTTCATAACTTTTGGCTACAAAGCTTGGATATTAACCGATATACATCATTAACATCCTTTGTAAATAGAGGAAAGTTGTGTTTTGCATCAGATGCTGTTTACCAAATTGTAAGTTACTTAGATCTTCTTTTTAAACGCGTTGCTTCGACGGGTCAACTTCAAGCCAAAAACATCAAATAAAAACTGTTTATAGTAGTATTTTTTTTCTGGGTCGTAATCCTCAGTAATTTTACCCTTGATAGGCACATATATTTCTTTTTACTTCATTTTTTTGGAAAGCTGAAATACGTAAAACAAAAAAATATTAGGTTAAAAAGTATAAATTTCAATGTAAAACAGAACAAACCACAATATGTGAGTGCAATACCGATGTCGTGTGTTGTTTCATTACTAGTATAAAAATTTTTAAAATGGTGTTCTAAATGTTCATCATAATATTGTTATTACAATATATTCTCTTCGCTATCCATAACAACTCGTCATCATGGTTACCTTACTTGTTAAATTTGTTTATTGAAAACTTGTTGAAAAATGATAAAGTATTAGGAAAAGAACTTATTTAACATGATTGCTTAGTAAAATGATGATAAATTTGACGATTTTTGCCATTAAAATGATTCTAAACAGGTAAATGCATGAGTATTGAGGAATATTGTAAATAACGTAAATATACACTTGCCTGTGAAATTATAGGCCAGAATTTGGTGTCCAAAAACTTCTGCAATTTTTCACAATGCAATACATTATTTATATTCGGAAAATATTTATTAAATACGCAACAATATTAACTTAAATATTCGAAGCGACGCAATTTTTTTGACACTTTGCCATATTGTCAAAGTGAGAGTTGCTACAATTTTATTATGGTAACTACCCATAATCAGGGAGTATCGCTTTTTAATAATTGGTTCAGATACTTATTTTATTTAGCATAAATAATAATTGTCTCATCCAACAATGCTTCTGAATGACGTTGTTGGCAATTTATCAACAAACTCATGTACAAAAACTAACCTTTTGCATAGAATATTACAGCATACATAGTAGCCTTGGGAAAACTTCGTATTAACAGTGGCAATACCAAGTTAGGTGTGAAAGTGATAAAACACAACAACTGGGCAATATTTTCTTGTTACACGTCAAATGTTCATACCGAAATCTCCAGTGTATAAGATATAAGCTTCTTGTTATGTACCATCCTTGTCGTATGGTCGTGTGGTCGCATGTGGTCGTATCATAAAAGTACTCTGTGGGTCGTATCCAAGATTTGAGTAGCCTTGTGTTCGAAGGGGCTATTTCTTTCCTATACGTATACATACTTAAGCGTTACATCGCTAAACTGCAAGACCACCCGAAATGCAGATAATTACGGTAAAATATAAAAAACTGTGTGCCATCCGCGGAAAACTATTTTTGTCGAGGATTCGCTGCAAATTTTGTCGCTAGACATTCTGAAACAATCAAAACAATTGGCGCATAGAATAATTCGCGGGAAATAAACGTCAGAGCGGTACGATTGCGCGTCTTCTTTATTCACATGATTGTGTGATAAAAATCTAAGTAAAAATCTGTGGCGGTTTCGCCGTGCAGCCTAGGCCTTAGTAAATGTGTTAGTAAAGTAAAAAGCTGTGGTAAATAGTAATTAAAATTGTTACAATTTTAATTACTTTTAAATGTAAATTAATGATGTTCATCTTTCCTATTTTAATGAAATTTAATTTTCCTATCGTCGATCAGATTCAGGTCAGAGACATTAAGAAGTAAACTACGAAAATCTTTCTAGAAGGAATGATTTATTGGAATAAATCAAGAAGCTTATACCTATCTAATACACTGGAGATTTCGGTATGAACATTGACGTGTAACAAG
>CAJQZM010011262.1:0-13718 GCA_907164665.1 Colias nastes | reverse complement strand
GAGAAACAGCATATCAAAAACCCAACTATACTAAAATGACTTTTTTTAAAACGTTGGTAGCTCCCGTACTATAACGCACACAATATCCTTTACAGAATACGCCATGTGAAAGATATCTCCTTCTATTAGTAATTAATACGTCAGCGAGATTCTCTCAGAAGGGACAGTTCAGGGAAATGTATAGCTAATAATATTATCATTACAAATACCTCGCGTTCCCGCTTCGTTGAAATGTTGTCTTTTTCTATTTTTTGTCACCCGCGACGTCTTTTTGGTATTTTTCGTTTGATATCGCGTTACAGCGCACACCTGTGGTGTTTAGATAGTTTAGATTTTATCGCTTTTTGTTGCGAATACGTCATTTATTATAGGAATACTATATGAAATTATCTTAGTATGTTGGTCTTTTATGGTTCGCTCAGGAAGAATTGTCATTAAATTCAATCTTGTGGTAGATGAAGCTTTGTAGAAGAGCTTCTGAAAACGAATGCCTAAGCCAGTTATTCAGCAAAGTTGCATATTCTTTGGAATATTGATGTTATATATTTTTATTGTATTTGACAGCAACCTGTCCGAATTCTTATTAAAAGTAGTTCAAATTTCCATTAAATTTAAAAGTTTAAAAATAAATCAAAGTTAACAAGCAACACTTAAAAAAGGCTCTACTTTACATAACACAGTTGATATCGTTGACGAAATGCGCAAACAAGGCGTGGCAAAAAAAAAGGACACACTACATCGGTATTCCAATTAAAGAATCCGCGAGACCACGAATATGTACTGGCTAATCGATGGAAACTGTCACGAAGTTAGCGACACGAGCCAGTTAAAGTTAATCACTTATTGTACGATTAAGACTACCCGGTGGATTGCTGATAAGTTCTGAATACGGTTTGCGAGTCACGCCATCGTGCTAGTCTTTTAGATATTTTTATTTTAAATTGATGGTGATTTAATGACTTAGTTTGCATATTGATTCTAAAGTAGAGTAAAGGTATACGTCAGTGACTTAAGCTTGTAATTCAAAATGTTTCTATTTATTTACATTCGATAATAGGATGAAGAATTACTAAGTTATTCCGAACATAGCTAAAACGAAAAAATAACGTAATATAATTAAAATTACTTTAAAAAAAAAATTATACCCATATTTCATGAAATTGCGATTACACAACGATACATAAAGCCCCAAATTTCCAACTGTGTCAATTACAAAGAAAAAAGCAAAGCTGTTCAAACACTCGGTGGTCAAACAGAGGCGTTCCGGTGGTCTCTCAGTGTGAGATACGGACCACCTACACACGTAATGACTTACTGTGACAATGTCTTGAGCTCTCAGTGTAATGTTATGTCTTGTTCTGTGCGTAAAAAAAATGTACTTATTATGAAATTGCTATGGTAGAGAATAGATACGATAAGAATGAATTATGTCTAATAAATGCATGTATATTGGTATTGTATAGCGATGTATCAATTTAGTAAAAAAACTGCCAACATATCTATACTAATATTATAAAGAGGAAAGGTTTGTATGTATGTATGTATGGTTTTCACGCATAAACTACTGGACCGATTTTGATGAAATTTGGCACAGATAATCTTTAGACCCTGAGAAAGAACATAGGCTACCTTTTATTGCGAAATATGTACCACGGGCGAGGCCGGGGCGGACCGCTAGTTTAATATAATTAACTTAAACATTTTTTTTTATATTTTAGAAGAAGAATGCCATTATATGAACCTATATAAAATTATTGGAACTGCAAAATGTCCATTTAAAAATCGATAGCTTACCTCTATGTGTATTTCTTCGAAATACGTTATCTGATTGTATTTCTTTATTATTTCCACTATACTGAATAAAAGAATAAGAATAAGAATAAAATAAATTTTATTAGGCACACCAAATTACCACCACCAACACAAACAAAAAAAAAAAGAAACAATATCAAAATACACTCTTAAATATAATCAAACATAAAAATTAAAACTAAGAATATGATTTGTGTGGCGACTGGCGACCTAAAGGGTAAGGCCGCTCAGCATATGCTATGCCGATATGGTCAGCATAGCGCTGGTTTTCAGGGCCCCACCAGACAACAAAACGCTTAAGTCTAAAGTGTCTCTCTCTGCTGTTAGTTAATTAAACAATTAATTAAGAAATAAAATAATTATATATGTTTGCATGTATAGAATATAATATATCACGATTATTTTACCCATATTGTGAAATACATATACTTATATACATATATATATATATACATAATAAATAACCACAGTTTATAAATATAAGGAATACTGCGAGTTTTTATTGAAATCGGTACAGAAGAAACAGTAGCAGTAGGTGGGTCATTGTCAAATTTTGCGCAGGTAAACGTAACTGCAGATTTCAAAAATGTGAAAAAGAAAATATTTTAAAATTGAACTTTTCTTTATGCCTGTGCCTGTGAAAACAACTGAAGTAGGGTTAATTTAAGTTGGCCGCGATGTTTAGCTAATAATTTAAGATTTATTTCAGATTTAGTGCGTCAGGGTGGTGAAAAAATACAACTCTGTTATCATTACACTTTACCTTTTATCATTAAATTAAATAACCCAGTCGCACATATTTTGGCTTTTATATTAATTACAGTCTTATATCTTATAATCACCATTAGAAGCACAAGCTTTTTTTAAGTTTTACAGTAATTCATTTAAAATTTTAGTCAACTCTGTTACTTTATGAATAATAACAAACCTTAAATTCTACACAACTCCATGAAATATCTATAAATTAACAGCTAATTACAACATATAACCGCTTCATTAACTGACAAATTAACCTATTGTAATATAGCAGTATTATATTGAATAGCTTTTCCTAAATTTCGTAAATATGTTCTTTAATCTTCGGGACACGAAAGTAACAGAGTTGTAACACAGTAACTTAGTTGTTCTTTTTGTACTATAAGTGAATAAATTGCATACTCTTGATATGTCGTCACGTTCGAAAATATTGATTTTGGTTCTTAAAACATTTTTCTTACATGTGGGCTGATTTTTTTCATATGAAACTTTCATCCACATGATCCACAGCAAGACACTCTTGTATAATTTGTATTTCCTGCCTAGAAAATTTAACGGCCTTCTTGTCAAATATTTTATCAATAGCATACTTTTCCTTCCGATTCTTAACTTTTTCATGGCGTTTTTTAATAGCATTTACTGGATTTACTGGATTGCCGTCCGTATTTTTAGACTTCTTTCGTTTTTCTCTGTTGCATTGTTTTTAATACGTCTCGTATCTCTTGTTAACTGTTTGTAATTGTTACTTAAATTGTATATAACTGCGATATGTTTCTCTTAACTTGCTTGCTGCTCAGCTAGCGTGAGAAGCATTTTAAGGGCGTTAATAACGGCAGAATATCCTGTAACAATATCTTCAAGGTTACATTTAATTATATATGATTTATTTACATATAACAACTCAAAATTACTTTAGGAAACCGATTATTAAGAAAAAAAATATTACAAATATAAAATTTCAAACAAAAGTTAAAGAATACATGCTTACTCGACTCTGTTACCATGAGCTAAGTAACAGAATGATGATAACAGAGTTGTAAATTTTACATTCTAAAAGACATAAATCATAGAATAATGCATTTAGTTATTTTTTTATTTCAAATTGAGCATAATTACCCCTTAAACAACAAATTGAACGTAAAATAATAGAAAAAAACGGTTTTACTTACGTTAATAGGTAGGTAACAATGTTGATGCGGAATAAAAACACGCGGCACGTTCAACGCCACGCGGTCGACTGAAATTCAATGTACCCCTCCCCCCGACCTAACGAACGACCACAATGGCTGCAGAAACCTCGCTCAAGCTAATAGAAAGTCGAAAACAGCGCAACCTCTATTTTGAGTAATGATTTATTTAGTAACATAGTAGAGCACACGATTCCAAACACTACGTGGGACAAAGTTAAAAATTTTTTTATAAAATAAATTTTAGCACTGATCGGTTTTAAAATCTACTCTTAGAAATATTTACAATATTCTGTTTATAGTAATATTTTAATTGATGTGGGTTGGTATATTGGAAATTGTAGTTATTTTATATTTTCTGTAACGAAGTGCTACTTGGGACAGGTCAAATTTGTATGGAAAACCCTTCTGTTACCAGAAAAAACCACAATGTTACTTTAAAAAATAAAATAAAAAATGAAAAATAGGCCTTTATTTTATTAATATATGTTTAGTAATGCGATTAAGTTTGTATTTGCTGTATAGTTTTTAGTGACAGTTAACTTTTTAATGGTATAGAAGTAAAAAAGTTTTGAGGGACAAGTTAACCTGCGCAAAATTTGACAATGACCCAGGTATAAAGTTTATCCACACACGTAGCTTGCACGTAATAAAAAAAAAATAAAAAAAATCATTTCTCGAGTCTGTTAGGTAATTATTCATTCACGGATACAATATTCCAAGGCATTATTTCTAATCATTTTGTATTTTTCATTATCTTTATAACAAACTAGCAAACCGGGCGAACTCCGTTTCGCCACCAGAGACACCTTTTCTTTGCTATAAACCTCACGGAGCCCGAGACCTTTCCAACGAATGCAAAACCGTGGAAATCGGTTCGTGCGTTCTGGAGTTATAGCGTCAGGAAGGAAAACCCGACTTATTTTTATATAGTAGATATACCTACTGCATACGACATTCGATTAAAAATTAGAAGTCACTGAAAGACAAAAATACCAATATTTCATCGTAGAAAAACGAAAGGTCAATTATATCAAGCCTGTTTTTAAATAAATACAAAACTAGTAACATATAAATCGTAACTTTATGCATTCCTTTTGAAATATGTTTGCTGTTACCATGACGTTATTAAATTTATACGCTTCGTTTCAATTATCAAAAATGGCCTCGCATTGTTAACATTTATTACCTTGTTTATGGCACAATAAACGTATTTCACTTCTCTTTATGTCCTATTTGTTTTATCACTTTATCGAAAAACTGTCTAGTGGAAGTGGTTTGATTATTTTCAGGTCATAAGGTCTAATTTAAAAACTGAGGATTCTGCAACCGAGTTCATTGATATGTCCGAAACAAAAATCGAATTTTGTATTTGAAACCTAAGAAACCTACTATTGTAACCTAGATAGCAAGCTATAAGTTAGGACTACAGGATGGGCCTAAAGCAAAATGAACTAGAATAAATGAGGTTTTCATGGAAGGAATAGCGACTTTTGGCGACCGCAGTAAACCGGTCTAGATATAAATCTTGTCTGCGTACCTATAATTAAACATTCGATCACACAAAGCTGTCGATTTTTGATCACGCGAAGTCTAGACCGAAAGGCATTCAGCCGAGAAAATCTTCTGTATTAAAAAATATAATATATATCACACTTTATTCACGTTTGTAATAATAAGAGTCGCCTTATACTTCCTCTTGTAAAATCTTATATTATTTAAGGATTTTAATAATTACAATAAAGGACAAATATTAACGTTGTATTATCGCAATCAAGATGCAATAAAGCATTATCCGCATCAAATACAGCGAATAACATTCACTATCCTCTAACATCAATACATAACCTATAAACAGCGGAACCACTTACACGACATTACAATCTCAAACGGTTTTTTTCAATTGCAAATAGCGCATTATTACCTATTCCCTCCGACCACAAAGCGTACGTCTAAATAAATTACGAATCAATTCCATCGAAGCTGCGTCGCGTCACGTTTGCGACTAATGCATAGAATAATAATCAATTCTTCATTTACCAAGTGAATTATTCAATCAAGAACAAATAACCAGGATAGATAGACCCCCCGGAATGCTAGACGATGTTGTTTTTGGTACAATTTGTTCCTGTTGTTTGTATTGGCGGGTCTTTGTATTTTGGCGACGTATGCGGAATGCTTGTACGCGAAAGTGAATGGGTGGCTAAACGATAGACGTGCTATTTTAGCTCGTGAGTAGTGATCTTGTTTTCTTTGCAAATCCTGACGCAAAGGTAAAAGCACAGTAGTCAAATCAAATCAAATCATTTATATATCTATCAATATTGTAATACTGTTCTAAAAGCGTATCTGCGGCATAGAAGCTACAAAGCAGTTTTTTTATAACTTGTAAGATAAGCTCGTAAGTAGTGGTGTTGTTTTCTTTTTAAAATCCACGACGCAAATTTTAAATCGTATCTGCGAATAAATCATTCTAGAACAGATTTATAATTTGTACCTATAGTCATGATTATATTTAAATTAAAAGTATTCATATTTGAGTGTGCTGTATATTACGAAACACTAGTGAAATTGAACACGAGAAAACTTATACATTTTTATAAATAACTACTAAGAATAAATTATTATTAGAATAGGTACATTATTTGAATTATAATATCCGTTTCGTATCTAAAGCTAGACGAATAAATCAAGTTGACAAACAATAATTAATATATTCGCCTAATAAATATTAAATGAAACAGCACTACATTGATATTAATGTAAATTGTTCAACGCTTCATTAAAATGATTTATTTGTAAATTATAGTTTATTATTTATGGTTTTCAATTATATAATAGCGCAATAATCATTACTTGGGTCTTTCAACTTGTATATTTGGCGCACTAGTGTAATAATATCTTGGATTTGCATGTTGAATTAGATATCCGCGTTTCGTATGTATTTCCTTTTTTGCATATAAATAATCTGTATAAATACTAAACACTACTAAACTTGGATGTATAGATATGATGTTAGTTTTATTAAAATTAATTCAACATAAAGATTAACTGTTACAAGCGTGAAAATCTAAACATTTCAGTTTTAGGCTAACTAGACTTATTTAAAAAAATGTGTGTTCAGCTCAATATACTAACTTTTTTTTTAAATAACACATCAAAAGACACTTTAAAGGCGCGGTCCGCGACCATCAAAAATTTGCAAAAAGTCAATTCTGAAACCTTGAATATGAAGAAGTATAAATTCTAAACGGGTCTCGTTTATGCGCCCGCGCCGCGGCCGGCCATGTTTATTTTATAGTCATTCCTAAATCGAAATTTATTAACGCCGTAAAATACACAAGAAACGCAAATTACTATTTGTATTTTATATTTATGACTCCAGTTCCTATAAAATATAAATGAAATAACACGCGAATTTATAAGTACTTCGACTTAAAATATACACAAGTTTTATTATTGTGATAATCATAATAATTTATCTGTGGTTAGTTATACCGCTGTACGGATTTGTTGAATTTTAAGATATTATGAGAGTAATCTATACTTAATATTATAAAGCTGAAGAGTTTGTTTGTTTGTTTGTTTGAACGCGCTAATCTCAGGAACTACTCGTCCGATTTGAAAAATTCTTTCGGTGTTGGATAGCCCATTTATCGAGGAAGGCTATAGACTATATATCATCACGCTAAGACCAACAGGAGCGGAGCAATGCGGGTGAAACCGCGGGGAACAGCTAGTTGTTATATAAAAATAAATTAAGGAATATCACATTATTTGTAAAAGTTCTTACTCCATATTGGTAGAGTAAATTATATATTAATTCAAAATTACGTGAAAATACTTGAAGATGAAACTTCTTGAAGGTTTTTATTAGTATGTACATGGAAGGTACATGGAATAACATCGTCACTAGAAATTTTCGTATCCACCATTTTTATTTCGCAAGAAGGCTTTAGAATCAAGCCTATATTATGAGTGTGTCATAATGTCAGCCATCACGTGGTCAAGTACGGGTTGACAGATGTCATATTTCATACTTTTGCTTCATGGATATTACGGGCCCTCTTCACAATGGGCAACGTTGGCCCAACAAATGATCGTCGATGATTGTCGCCATTACGGTGATTATGAATAAATATCTACAATGATGGCCGGTCATTAGACATGGTCCTCTACACTATCGTGATTGCATCTACTCGCCCAACGTTGCCCATTGTGACGAGGGCCCATTGTGTTCTTTCACCAATATGTGCCATGATAAGGCCATGATGACTCATAAATCATCATATGATGTGAATAATGTACATAATATACCTATATACCTACATTGAAATTTCATATTGATTTTAAATTAACATAATATACCCACTTGTATGCTATGTATGCGCATATTCAAATATAACTATACACGTTTATATAGGCTTATTTTCAAATATTTATCATTATGTTTTACCATAACTGTAACTATAGTTATTGCACAATAAATTTGTATTTTATTGCATGAAATATGACTATATTTCATGAAGATAAAAGCATTTCTGTTTCTCGCAAAGCGTGGGTTGTTCCTAGCTCAGATTACGAAGTGGGATTTAAATTTGTACTTTTACCTGACTTTACTTACTTATATTTTTCTATTATTTCAATAATTTTCTACCTCTTGAACTATAACATCTCCTTTTTCAATCTCTTGAACTATCTCCTTCTCCTTTTAAATTTAATATTTAGTCTCTTTTTCATAATCATATAGAGCTCTCTAGCTTTTCTTATTATTTTATAAAAAAAAGCGCGTATATTACATGTTTTCAAAATAAAAATGATACAAAGTACCCCACACCCTCATACTTTAAAAGCAAAAGCAATTCACTAATTTAACATCTTAAAATGATTAATTTCATTAAGGTAGGCGCTGCTCGAACGATAGGCGGCTTAATTTACACAATAAATTGTCACCGTGTGCATAAGGCTGCCAATTTTTCACAAAAGAGAAAGCTGTAAGCAAAATATAAAATATTTTGGAAAAATAAACTGTATTTAGTTAATCTTTAAATGCATTTTTACATGTTTATCGCGCGACTTAGATAGATAACTAATATTAATTTAAATTTTTAGTGTATTCATAACAGCATTTTGAGACTTAAACAATATTATGTATATTGTATATTCTGACTATCTTCGTTAGTACGTATAATTTTGTAGTGAAAACATTACAAACTGTTGTTAAAAGTATTGATGGTAACCCTGCACTGGTTGCGGGTTCAACGCAGGCAAACCCGGGAGACAACTAATGTAATTGATTATATGCCATATAGGCCTCGTTCCGCTAAAATTTACGCATACGACAGATCTGTTAATTAAAAATCACATACAAGTGCAGTTCGTATCGTTTCTAATTAGTTTTTTAATGTCGTAATGAAATCTGAGTAATGTAGTTGTTTGAAATTTTGTTACTTGTGGATAATTTTATATGAAACATTCTAAGCTTCCGGTTATAGTTAGGATGACAACATAGCCTATAAAATATGTAATTTTAAGCTACTATTTAGCCATTATACTATGATTTAGCTCTCTCACTTTTGTGAGACATAGTTGAAAAAAAATAACGTGGGCTACGTCCCTTTAATTAACATACGTAGATAGGTAAACTTTCTTATCACGTTTGAACCTGCGGATTTGCTCGCGGGGTACATGGATGAAAAGTGTTGTAAGTATGATCTTGTCGAATATCAGTAGTCTCTAGTTCGTATAAAGCTGAGTTAAAGTTTGGTGTGAAGTAAGAAGTTCCCAATAATCACTTATAATACCACAAGAGCTTCAAAATTATCGGGTATTTTCCGATAGGTTCGTTGCAAACAAATGAAGGAGTCAAGTTTTTAGTCAAGGTTAAAAAATCACGAGCGCGAAGCGCGAGTGATTTTTCCTGAAAAACTTGACGACTTTATTTGTTTGCAGGGAACCTTGAGGGAAATGCCAGATAATTTTGAAGCTCGTGTGGTATTCGGGGGATTATTTTTCCGTCCCAAATGTCGGCCAATAATTTCACAATTGAATTCAACCTGTCAGTTTGACGTCAACGACCAGAGAAAATTTTCAAAAAATTATCAGTATAATACCATGTAGGTTGTACCACGTGACGTCGAATCGTGCAATTCTATTGGTCGATATTTGGGTCGGAAAAATAATCTCCAAAAATTTCAGAACTATATTTATTAATTTTTAAAATACTAACCGAACCAAAAATATAAACGTATACACTTTCTATTTAAATTATTGTTCTATTGCCTATTTTTTATTTTCAAGATGGTGTAAAAGTGTAATTTGTAACCTTTGAAGTAAAATTTCCTTAAAATTCCTTATATAATACCCATCCATATTTAAAGTTATTCAAGTAAGTGACCACAACATTAAGCATCTCACAACTTAGGCAATTAACGAGAGATCGCAATGCGTCTAAGTCAAATTAAGTTTGCCCACTTGGTAAAGTTTTAATGGCTTTCATAGCTTGCTTGAGGGGACTCTGATCTTGTAAATACTCTTCGCTATTGACAGATTTTGTATAATCTGTGCCGTTATAGATGCCTTTTAAGTAATGTATGAAATATTATTTCGAATTGTTAAAGAGTTTAGTAGTGCTAAATTTAAAAATTATGTAAAAAACGTATAAGTTCAGAGAGCCTATTACAGCATTAAGGAATATATGGAAGATAAAAACCCATGGAGGGTTGTCGCGTAAAAACCACAGGACAGTTCTTTGGCATATTATGATAATATACAGTTACATATTTTGTAATTAAATTGAAATACTGACATTATTAAAAAGAGCAATTATGGAGTTTCTTGCCGGTTCTTCTCCTAGATACTGCTTTTCGAATCGGTGGTAAATGTTAAAAATATGTAAAAATATGCCGTTTCAAAAGTGCTTCTCGAAGAAGTCTAATTGAATAAAAAAATGTTTGAGTTTGAGTTTGTTTGTTTTTTAACCAGGATATGTAATATTTTAAGTGTATGTAGAGTTATTGTATATAAGAATAAAATCCATAGAAATGATTTGATCTTAATATTTTAAGTAGTGCTTTAGAAGATGTTAATAAAATGAATTTGTAGAAGATAACACAGAAACAGCTTCTCTGATTTTTAATTAAGCAAATAAAGTTTCATCTCTATCTTCTTTTGTACTTACTCAAAAGCTTTGTAGAGCGCGAGTAAATATCGTCATTTTCCTACGAGAATATGGTAATTACTAATTACTTGTATCGACTATCGGTGACCCAGTTTGTGTAAGCATGCTTTCTTACTCCCAAATGAACCATATTTTGTGAAAATGTACGGCAAGCCTGCCTGAGTATAGAGTACAGCGTATAAAGTACCTACCTACATTATAAATTTAGATTTTTAACTAAAACCCTTTCATTTTTTTTATATTTAAAATATTATTAGGTAATAAATCATGTTTATAATCTAAGTTAAACTTCCAAAAATATATAAAACAGTTTTGTAATGAATTTGTAATCCACTTCATTCCTGCATAATGCTCTTCCCAAAAATTGCAGCAAGCTTGATTTTCCAAGACATTTGTGTTTCCCCGACACTTTCCAAGACTTCTTTCGACTACTTTCCAAGTATTGGATAATGGATTAATATCGTGTCGGTAAACGTGCTTAAATTACGCCCATTCATGCAATTCCATAAGCATAAATATTATTTATTTTACTCGTAATAAAATAAGTTACACGCTATTTATATATTATTAATTATTAAATAATACAAAGGTTTTATTATATCGGAAACGTGCAGCTCCGAAGAAACATGATCGCGTGAAACTTTTTTACTATCGCATATGTTTTTATGTATATTTTTCGCATATATTTATTTGTACTAAACATTGAAAAATGCATCACAATATTATGTCAAGTAACTTTACAAGTGAACAAGCATCTAAATCATTCCAATTATCAATGTATTACATATTTATATTTCAACGTAGTTCAAAGCATTTAAATGTTAAACTACCTCAGCACGAAAATGTCACATTTTAGCAATTTAAATGTATTCTCAGTATTAATGTACTGTCATAAATTTCGGCGTATTTGTAGAAAATATTGGCGTAGTAATTAAAGATGTTTAATATGGAAGCAGTCAAGATAGATTGGATCTGTACTATGGTTTCTCGAACGCGAGACTTTAACGATCGATTGTCGAAAAGTTTTCCTAATTTTGTGATACTTAATAATAGATTTTAATAGTTTTCTGTTTAGTTGTACTTATATATTCTTTCAAATTCCAAAATGGTTCAGAAGGTAAGCCCGAAAGATTATTTAACAACTCTATAATTTATTATTGTCAGAATTACCAACATATCTATAAGAAACAAAGAGTACTAGTCACCACGAAATAAGTAACAAAATAACAGTTATTTCAGCAGAAGAAAAAGGACTTACAAATAAACTATTTTGATAGAAAATAAAATTTTTAGCTAGATAACTATTTAGTAATCTGTGGCGACACGCCGAGTTCGAGTTACCATGGTAACGCGAAAGCTATTAGTTTTGTGAAAATTAATCTGTATGCAAATTCAAGTGTTCCACGTAGTAACGACGGCGTATTAATTTGCGTCGATAATTTCCGCGAATCGAACCCACTACCCGTGCATTAATGACTTGGAACGTCATTAATTATTTTATTATTTTAAACTGCTTCCTCTAGTTTTGTTTATTAACATTTTTCTCAAAAGGCAGCTTAAAGTGACATTTATTATTAAATGTTATGATCTTCTTTATAATAGTAATATAATTTATATAAATAAATGTCTCTAAAACCTAATTTTAAAAAGTCTTATCGAGGATAAGGATTTTTGTGATGTAATATATTCTGCATTTGGTATAATTATCTATGATCATAAATCGTAATATAAGAACTAGGTACCTTCTTTTAAAATAACTTAATTAGGTATAAGTACTTACAATTTTTCAAGCGGCTAATATTGATCTATGTGGCGTGGGTGACTTAAATATCTGAAAGAAAAGGATAATAACATTAATATGTTACTCTTAAAATCACTAAAATTGAAATAATATTTCATAATTTTTCAAATAAAATAAGAATTGGATGCATACGACAATTTTTTTCAAACAGAATAAGAATTGCAAACGACAAATGGCATTAATTCTATAAAATTCTTTCAAATCATTAATATCTAACATGATGCATCTTAAATACACAAAATATAAACAAAACGACATCTATAAGCATATGCCTAATCATTATTCAAATTTAACAATGCGATTAAACGCACGTAAAAACCGAAGTTTCCGTTTGCCCCAAGTTTTTACCGCAGCAGATGTCCCGGCGGGAGGCAGTTTTTTCGACAATAAATATCAATTCACAGACCGACGGAATCCATTCGTTTTTATTAGTATTCTCGAGACACGGCTTCACTTTTGCGATTATATTGAAATAAAGGTAATATCTCCACGGTCTTAGTTTGTTTTAGACCTGTGTTTATTGTTGTATTTTAATGTGATTGAATCTTTGATTTTGTCTTCGTCTCAAATGATTAATTAACTGTAAAGCTTTATTTGTAAACAAGCTCTATCTAAGAACACGATGGTAATTGAATGTGTTCAACAACTATGAAGTGAGCAGCGTACGTCGTTCAGCGGTGTGGCGGCAACACCGGTGGGACTCTGGCCTAACTTCACGTTAATGTGAAACAAATTTGCTTAATCATGTAACCTAACGTCATTCTCTTCTTGTAATCTTGTAACGGCACACACAATGTAATCGTTTTAATTAAACCTTATATTTTTTCACTGCAAGTCAGTATTCTCGTTTCATTTAATCACATCAAATTAAAAGGAAGAATCAATCAATCAACCTCAATATTAAACATGGTCCATTCGGAGCCGAATTATTAATTGAAGAAGCATCATCATCATCACCACATGCGCATGGCGAGTCGCAAGA
>CAJQZM010011261.1:0-15802 GCA_907164665.1 Colias nastes | reverse complement strand
AATCACACTAATATTATAAAGACGAAAGTGTGTGTGTATCAGTTAACCAGGTTCTACCAGACAATTTAACATGGTATGGGACAAATAAGTACGAAACACTCAATGAACAAGTCAGACTAGCTTTTGGCTGGTTTTTGTTTGTTAGTATCGCTTATTTTTCGGGTCTATTAGCCGTCCCCTATGCTGCGCTAACGAGCGTTACTATACTTCCTATAATTTATTTTACATTGAAAATGGTAAAATATATATTACATGTTAATGTTTTTATAATCTGCATTAAATGACCTTTCAGACAGTATTTTTTTATAAATCAGGTTTAATACAAAAACATAAAAATATACTGGTTTGTTTGGATTTTGCCACTGCCAAAAGTTCATTATTTTAAGGATTGCGACATATTTTGCTACGGAATCCTAAAAAACTGGTATGGGGGATGAATCAGGCATCATCTAGTTACCTGAAAACGATACCAAACTTGACTCAAAGGTCCAAATGGCTCCGCCAGAATTTATTTTCGGAGCGCCGGGCGCTCTTTTCTATAACCCCCCCTCCCTCCTTTCTGCAGGGGAGTAAAGACTGGCTACCGGGCGATTTGGGCTTAGGTGGACGAGTACAACATTCGTACCAAATGGCATTGCTTTACTCAAAAATGTATACCTTTCCATACAAGCATGCCCTTAAGAAAACGGACTATAAACCCAGTATGGAACTACACGTAATGCCAACATCACGGATCCTGCGTATAATCGACCAGTTACATGACCCCTCGTCCCGTACGAGTCCCCAATGATCCAGGTGTCATCGTAAACCAGCCACCTACTGACCCATTTTCGCTTACGCAGTGTGACGTCACTACAGCATTGCGCTATGGCCAGCAAATACTGTAAAACGTGCCGTAATGCCAGCGCATAAAGCTCAGAATTAATCGCTAGGCGCACCTCCGTACTATGTTATGTGAAATGGAACAAGCTGTTTGGTAATAGAGTGTAGACTCGGATGCAGCGCGCTATAGAAAACTCTGATGTTCGAAATTAAAATTCGTTCTTAAAAAAATAGAGTTCAGTATTGTTTGGGGTTTTTTGTATGCGCGAAAAGGTCAAGGGGTCAGAGCTGCAATGCGAATTTACAAAACTATTCTATAATGCGTCCCATTTTTGAAAACGGATTGTTTACGTTTTTTAAGCATAGAAGTACATGATTTCACATTTTAAACTTAATAAGAAACACCGAAACTATTTTGTTTTATTATATCAACAATCTTATTTCCTATTTCAATTTGAATAGAAATAACAAATATAAAACTTTGGCGCCTGTCAATAAAAAATAACACTTTTTAAGATACACGTAAATTCGTGTTTTGCTATTAATTTACTTAATTTACACGAAACGAATATGCATTATGTAAGCATTTGGCCAAAATTCAAACATATAGATGCTTTGAATGAATGAATGAATGAAAAATTCTTTATTGCACATTAAATACAGGATTAGAAACTAAGAGCTATACAAGTAGTAACATGTACAGAGGGCGGTCTTATCGCTGTAAGCGATTTCTGCCAGACAACCCGAAAATTTAAGAGGATTACCTGGTGATGCTTTCGTCTATTATAAAACAAAAATAGATATTTCCCGCACAAATGAACGATACCGAATTCTTGTAAACATATTTTCAGCGCAGAGGCAACCAATAAAAAATTAATCAAACAACATTACTGCACAAACAAAATCTTAACTTAGAAGAACTGATTATAATAGCGGCTTAATCGCATATCAGCGCTTCTTTCCAAGCAGAAAGGGATAATTTGTTTATACGATATTGTGCCTACCAATATTATGTTTATTTTGTGTCTGCAAAATCATCTGTCCATATTAGGATACGAACCGATATGGAATGATCACATAGTATTCAAGCCAGTCGCCTTTCATTCAACAAACAACAACAAGATAGGCAAAATATAAATGTAAATATAAAATGATACAAATAACATAGTTATAGCGTAGCAACACACTGTATTACATAAGATATATATTTCTAAGTTGATAAGTAAGCATTAAAAGTTAAAACACAGGTTATGATCCATGTGTCCAAGTCGTTTAAATTACACCTCTTCCACCCGAAAACTTAGTTTATACTTTATACAATACATATTAACCAACAAAATAGAGCTTTTCGTTTCTTTCTAAGTAAATAATTATATTATGAATTATCCAAACTTTCATAATCATAACGCGTACCTACCAGCTAGTAGGTATGAACTTATAAAATTTTAACAACTATTGATAACGGACCTGTCGTTGTTTGATTAGTTGATAAGGGCCATGTGCTGTTCCATACAGGCATTTTTGATAACAACAATCTATTTATGTATATGTAACGTACGAAGTGTGTCTAACTTACTACGTAGTAAGTAATGTATTGTAATATGAATATCTGTGCATCTCTTCGCCTGAAACGGATGAATCTACCCAGATGTCGTATGTGTCGTATATCTATACCCACTGTGGAGGAAGGAAGACGGATTTCCTCCATCGAAAAATCAAACTCGAACATTTATTTATTCAATTAGACTTCTTCTAGAAGCACTTTTGAAGCATCATAACATGTTTTTAACATTTACCACCGATTCGGAAAGCAGTATCTGGAGAAGAACCGATAGGAAACTCCATAGTTACTCTTTTAAACTAATAATAATCAAAAGGGAGGATCCTCCACCAGTCTATTCGACTGCTCGGCTATATACTATGCTCTGTGGCCGTATTATGATCACTTATTTCCAGACAGTTTACGCCGTGAATTGAACTGACTGGAAAAATCATATCCATACTTAATATTATAAATGCGAAAGTAACTCTGTCTGTCTGTCTGTTACTCAATCACGCCTTAACTACTGAACCAATTTTTATGAAATTTGGTATACAGATATTTTGATACCCGAGAAAGGACACAGGCTACTTTTTACCCCGGGACATAGGATAGGTTATATCCCGGAAATCCCACGGGAACGGGAACTATGCGGGTTTTTCTTTGACTGCGCGGGCGAAGCCGCGGGTGGAAAGCTAGTAATACCATAATTAACCATGGCTGGTTATTGCGTTCATAATATGAATTTGCCAGTCAGTTCAATTCACGGCGTAAACTGTCTGGAAATAAGAGGTCATAATACAGCCCCTGTAGCGAAAACATTTCGCTTGCGCGATTCAGAGCGAGGTTGCGCTAGGTACACAAAGATCGAGCACGCTTATGATAAATGTAATTTTGAAAACAAGTTGTGGTCGAATATTATGTTGGTCACGACACGAATTACGCTATGTAGTCTTCCTATAGTCGTGAGCGTTATCATTTTTTGGTTCACTAGAATTTCATATTCTTTTACTGAAACCACGACGTTTTGAGCAAACTTGTTCGTAAATTCCTGCGAGATTCTAATCTATCAGAGTACCTAACTTATACGAAAAAATAAAAGTGAAACCGATCAAGTCCTACTAATATTATAAATGCGAAAGTTTGTGAGGATGTGTGTGTGTGTGTGTGTTTGTTACTCTTTCACGCAAATACTACTGAACCGATTACAATGAAATTAAGCACACACGTAGAGGGTAACTCGGATTAACATATAGGATAAGTTTTATCCCGGATATCCCACGGGAACGTGAACTATGCGAGTTTTTCTTTGAAAACGCGGGCGAAGCCGCGGGCGGAAATCTAGTAGTTTATATTTTAAACTACTGGTCTATGCATATTTACTTCACTTCTGAATTGCCAAATATATTTTTTTATGTATAATATTAAACTAGGTTTTACTCGAACCTAGGTCCAGTATTCAATGTGTCTAACCACTACACCACAGGGCAATATAAACAGAGATAATAATCTTATAAGTAGGTTATCGTAGTGTGCTTATCAATATTTGTACACAGTACTTTTTGGTAACTACGTGTTAATTTTAGAAAGAAGAGAGAAAGAATAATTTATTTTGCCAAAGGCCAAAAAACAAACACATATAAATATACATATCGAGGAAGGCTATGGACTATATAATACCATCACGCTATGACCAACAAGAGCTGAGCCATGCGAGTGAAAACCGCGGGGCACAGCTAGTAGATTTATATAAAACTATCCTCTTGTCTCGGCTAGATCACTTCGATATCAAAAATATAGACTGATTAACTGTAAAACTGTAGCTTCTTAATGTTAAAAGAGATTTTAAAATCGATTAAGTACCTACTTCCTGAATAAAATCCTTTCAAAAATAATCTTAGTATCTATTCATTTAAAAATTGTATCACTAGCTGTAAGGTACCTTATCATCACTACATAGTATAAAACAAAGTCGCTTTCTCTGTCCCTATGTCCCTTTGTATGCTTAAATCTTTAAAACTACGCAACGGATTTTGATGCGGATTTTTTAATAGATAGAGTGATTCAAGAGGATGGTTTTAGTATATAATTTATTCGGTTTTAGACAAAACGAGCGAAGCCGCGGGCAGTATGCTAGTTATAAATAAATAAAAATAGCAAATCATTCTTCTTTTATAATATTACCTACTAAAAAACTTCACCACGTTTTACCTTAATCTATCTCGCGTAACATTTTATCAATTTTCTTATCAATCTTATCAGTCATCAATCATTTGGAGATGTTCTTTTAAAATTATTATTGGAAATGGTTCCGCGGATACACAGAACACAAAAATGGGTAAACCCAATTAAAGCGTGTTATAAACTTATTTAATCCAAATTTTGTTTTTTTTTTTATTTATTTATTATGATTGCAGAAAAAAAACACTCTATTATGATGGATACTCCATGCATTTTCCTCTTCCTGGCATAACCGGATTTAAATAATGGTTATTATTTAGAAATCGGGTTAAAATTATGTAAAATACATATTTTGGTTACATATAGAACAACCATCCTCACAAACTTACACATTTATAATATTAGTAGGATAAGATAGGATATAGGATAAGTATTTTGGTTACATTTAGAACCACGATTGTAAATTCTTCTAGCCTTTATTTCAATAATAGAGTCAACTCTAATTGAGTGTAGGGCAAGGTGTAAAGTATGGGAAATGAATACCAAAAAGTATAGAACATTTTTATAGAATTAGGTAAAGTTAACATGTACCTATTTTTGCTGCAAGAAGGAAATGTTATAATTTTAGTATTATGCATCGTAGGTCC
The DNA here is from genome assembly GCA_907164665.1 of Colias nastes. Lineage (NCBI taxonomy): Eukaryota > Metazoa > Arthropoda > Insecta > Lepidoptera > Pieridae > Colias > Colias nastes. Next base: position 10,612 of record CAJQZM010011261.1, on the reverse strand, counting down.
CAAACGGATGTATTGATATGACTCTGGTTTGATTTAATCGATAATCTCTATATGTATTCGATTTTCTTCATGAAACAGTGGTCTACAAGATATTCAGCTTTGATAAAAACTTGTTTCAGGACCTAAGCTAACATTAGGATTACAAATTTTGACTAAAATAATATGTTTAGTTCAGTAGCTTTATTCTCAAACTCAAACATTTATGTATTCAATTAGACTTCTTCTAGAAGCACTTTCGAATCGTCATTACATATTTTTAACATTTACCACCGATTTGGAAAGCAGTATCTATGGCTTATCTATGGAGAAGAACCGGCAAGAAACTCCATAGTTGCTCTTTTAAAATCATGTCAAAATTACAATTCAATTTTACATAATATGTAACTTATAGGTATCTAACTACATAATATATCATAATATGCCAAAGAATGATAATTAATAAATATTGATATTTTTCTCAAAAATCATTTTTCTCCTTTAAATTTTAAATATTTTATTGCACTCGATTTATTCAATTATGTAGGTAAAACCATATAAAAATAAAAATAAATCAACAAACAATACTTTGAAAACATAAAAATAGCCATAATATAACTGCTTTTCAGCAACTAAAATAATACAATTTTCACGCTTCAACGCGACACGCTGTCCCTTTCACACTCCATACGTCAGAGCGAGACAGAGCACGTCTGAAACACGACATGTGACGTCACGTAATGGCGACGCAGCCTTGAACAAAACAATATTGATAAGAACGCCAGTTGAAAATTTTTGTAAACTATCAGTAATAGAACCTGGATACATTTCACATTATTTCAAAATTTTAGATTTTTTTTGTTGAAAACACGACTTTTCTATAGGTACTAATATTATAAATCGCGAGAATTTGTGTGTTTGTTTGAACGCGCTAATCTCAGGAACTACTGGTCCGATTTGAAAAATTATTTTGTGCTTGTGCTTATTGGTTATCGAGTAAGGCTATATAATATCATCACGCTAAGACCAACAGGAGCCGCCGGGCACAGCTAGTAATTATTATTAATAAATATTGAGTGTTAAAGAGGAATGGGAATTTAAAAAAATCATTTTATCTATAATATAAAAATGAATCGCAAAATGTGTTGGTAAGCGCATAACTCGAGAACGGCTGAACCGATTTCGATAATTCTTTTTTTATTATATTCCTTGAAGTACGAGGATGGTTCTTATGGAGAGAAAACGTAAACATGTACCACGGGCGAAGCCGGGGCGGACCGCTAGTTAAATTATAAACATTCTTCCAATTAAAATATGCGTGAAGATAAAATAGTTGTAAAATGTTTTGAATGTTCGAATTTTCCGCGCAATTTATTTTTAACCTTACTTAAACAACAACCTTTTCTCGAGAAGGTAGGATAGGAATTTAATATTCTAAATACGAAATTTTGTTTGTTTATTTGTTTGTCTTTTCCAACGTCGCAACTCGTAATAGAGCTATTTTGATATGATTTTTAGGTCTGGAGATAGGAGGCAAGACAGTGCAAAAGTTTTGCCGCGTTGAAAAAAATGAAACTCAAACTCAAACATTTATTTATTCAATTAGACTTCTTCTAGAAGCACTTTTGAATCGTCATTACATATTTTTAACATTTACCACCGATTCGGAAAGCAGTATATATATCTACGGAGAAGAACCGGCAAGAAACTCCATAGTACCTATCCATTAAGTCATGTCAATCAGTTTTACAATTTAATTTTACAAAATACATAATATGTAACATCGTATATTATAATAATATGCCAAAGAACTGTCCTGTGGTTTTTACGCGACAACCCTCCATGGGTTTTTATCGTCATATAATCATTCCATAAAAAAAGTTTATTTCAGTTTCATCAAAATCAATAAAGTACTAACTATATTATTACTACATAGTATAAAACAAAGTAACTTTTCCTGTCCCTATGTATGCTTAAATCTTTAAAACTACGCAACGGATTTTGATGCGTTTTTTTTTAATAGATAGAGTGATTCAAGAGGAAGGTTTTAGTATATCATTTATTAGGTTTTATAAAAAGCGGGCGAAGCCGCGGGCGGTGAGCTAGTTAACTATAATCTTCTTTTAAAAGGCCATTAATAAATAAAAATCACGGTTTTGTCGTATTATCAATTACAATAAATGTTTATCAACAAATCAGAACGACTGATAACGATTATGACCAATTATTTCGTGAGTTCATTGTACTTTATCAAAACCTAGCCAATTTAATGACCTATACAAACTTCTTATTTGAAAATGTTAACCGTCTATTATTATTTTTTTAATAAATGCTCAAGAACGACTGTTCGGATTATAATCGATTTTTTTGTTTGTTGTGTATGTTTATGGCAGACAGACAAACTGAAAAAAATAAATAAATAAAATAAATAAATAAAAATAAAAATCGTTTATTTCGAAACAATACATAAAGTTGATTATGTTTTACTATCATATAGCCCGGTAAAATTATCGATTAAATAGAGATACATTGAAATTTGTTTCTATGTACTTACATAAATCTATTTAAATTTTACAGAAGTGGTTTTGTTTTCAATTTAATTGAAATACTAGGCGACTGATTTAAAAAAAATATTTCACAATTTACATCGTTTTGGGCTATTTTTTCCCAAGCTCTACATGAGCAAAACCAGGCGAAGCAACTAGTTTAGTAAACAGCTAGTTTCCGTGGAGCCAACTAACACTGTGACAGGAGAAACTTACTAATTATAAACATGACTGTTTTTTGAATTTCTGTGTTTGTTATTTTTTACGCAAAAACGATTAAATTAATTTTGATGATACTTAACAGTGATGTAGCTTACGTACCAGAATAACACAGTTCAAACTCAAACTCAAACTCAAACATATATTTATTCAATAAGACTTCATATAAAAGCACTTTTGAATCGTCATAACAGTTTTAACATTTACCACCGATTCGGAAAGCAGTATCTATGGAGAAGAACCGGCAAGAAACTCCATAGTTGCTCTTTTAAAAAAAGCTACAAACATACTTGTTTTTGCCCGCGGATGCTCGTAAACTTGTAAAATAAAAAGTTATGTCCATTTGATAAGACTTATGTATTAACTGAATCATCGGGTTATCCATTTATTATCTGTTAAATTCACACGATCTAATTATCAACACGTATTGATAAGATATAAACATGCTATAAATATTTTGATTTTAATATTTATATCCCACGCGAATTTTAATAATAAAATACCTCGTATAAAAAAAAACATCAGACACAAAAAGGAACAGACAAACAACGGGAATAGATGAAATTATACCTGATATAAACTGTGATTTATGTACATCTAAATAATTTCAAATCAATTCCACTCAATTCGTTAAAGTATCTCAATATTGCTTTAAAGTTTATAACTCGAGCCCACATTCCATTTTCAAACTCAAAAATTCGAAATTCGAAAATTCTAAAGTCAAACATGGCGGCTCCGTTCAGCCAATCGCGTCGCATTGCCGCTAGAGAATCTAGGTTACGCGTTGCGGCGGATTGCGGCCATCTTAGTTACACGTGTTCCGTTTGTAGCAAAGAGGTTTTATATTATTGCATTTATTTTTTATTTATTTTTTTACCTGACCTGACAGATGTCACATTTTGGCGGGAACTGTCAAAGAGTTTTAACAGTTTAGTTTTCGGAGATTTTTTAGTTATCTGTACTTTACGTTATCTATCAAGTTATCTATTTATAATTTAAAGATACATCATGCAGGCAGGTTAGGTATTTTTAAGCTTTTTAAATAGGGCAAGATTAATTTTTAATGTCAATGGTGAGTAGAACATCATGTCTGTTACATGTTAGATTTTCAAACATTATTAATTTTATTTAAGATTCGTTCATTAAAAAATGCATATCATTAAAGAAATTGAATTTCATTAAAAAAGTAAATTAAATGTTCGAGTACTGATCTAAGTTTGATGTAGAGTTTTAACTTCGATGTACGTTAAATGTTTATATTAAAAAAAACTATAGGCAAAGGAATTTAACAAATCACGTGTCTAATATAACGAATAACACAGGCTCTTAATTTAATTCTTATAAAATAACTTTTAATATTACCCACCTAACTTCACGACCTACACACAATACAGCAATAACTTAGAAACAAACAACATATTCTACTATATTACTCCCCCTTTATATACTGTTCATAACATTATCAATTCCTAAATACATAAAACAACCATAAACATTATGAAAAACTCTACCCATCCAGTTGCTGGCCGCGCGCATCAGCGCTTACCCCCGGCCGACCGGCTGACCCAGTTTACCGGATCGATAGCCTTACGTCACATTCATTGTTGCGATATGAAAGATACCCGGGACAAACTATATCTTTGCTTTAGACTAGTTACAAGCCCCGACTCCGCCCGGAAAACTTAGGTCGTACTAAGTACTAACGTATCATCGTGGAATACTGCAGCTTTTTGCTGCTAGAAGAATTTTATAAATTGCATAAGTAGTTTTTGAGCCATACATTAAAACAATAAATGAAAGTTATGAAATATACCCGAATCAAACTATAACTTTGCTTTAGACTAGTTAGAAGCCCCGACTCCGCCCGGAAAATAACATTACTTAGGCAGGAATAATGCAGTTTAATATCAATGAAACAATTTTAGAAATCGATTAGGGTTTTTTTCAGTAATTAATTATATTCCAAATAGGTGCAGGGGTATTCGAACTATCGTGTCACTTTAGTCTAGTAACAAGACCCGGTTCACTCGGTATAAATTTAAATATAGCTTTTGACCTGACTGACCGGTTGGCTTGGTTGGTAGTGGCCCTGCCTTCCAAGCCAGATGTCGTAGGTTCGATTCCCACCCGGGGCAAATGTTTGTGTGATGAACATAGATGTTTGCTCTGTGTCTGGGTGTTAATTATCTATATAAGTATTTATTTAAAATTATATTATATGTCTGTTTATCAGCCATCTGGTTTCCATAACACAGGCGAATGCTTAGTAGTAGGTATGGGATCAGATCGTGCCGTGTGTGAAAATTGTCCTGAAATTTTTTTTTTTTTGACTAATGTAGCTTTTTGCTCGTAGAACAATTTTCAGTTATGAAAAACGCCGTATACTACAGTTAATATGTACGTAGTTACTAGTGAACATTTTTAAAAAGACTCTACCATACATATCGCACTCTACCGTATATAAATATTTTCTTTATTTTCTGCTGTTCATATTTTATTAATTAATTTGTTTATGATTAAATAGCTTTAAATAAATGTCTTTCTTTCGAAAGAAGTTAAGTTGTACCACGATAAGGTTACTTTTTCACAAATAATGTGCGAGGATGTGCAAGGAATGTGTTCGTAAATAACCAATAGTATCGCTTCAAACTTCAAACTAAATGAAGCGATATGATTGGTTTTTACAAACACATTCCTCGCTACACAGAAATTTCAAGTTTTTTTATACTTACAACTAGTAGTTTCAGTCTTAATTCATAGCAAACAAAATAATATTTTTCCCTTCTAAATAGCAAAGATACTCTTTTCTTAATTTCAAGTAAGCATTGTTTTTTGCAACAACGGATACAATGCACTTCGAGGCATTCAAACAATAGTTTGTTTTTCATTCGACGCGGGAAATGCGTCTGTATCGATTTATCGAGATGCAAGCTTGAGATTGTGTTTCAGAACAATTTTATGTAAAATTATTCATAATTTTTGAGCTATTTTGTATTAAATTAAAATTTTCGTCAATTATAACCAACCTAAACTACTATCAATACTTTAATATTATAAAGCTGAAGAGTTTGTTTGTTTGAACGCGCTAATCTCAGGAACTACTGGTCCGATTTGAAAAATTCTTTCGGTGTTAGATAGCCCATTTATCGTGGAAGGCTATAGGCTATACATCATCACGCTAAGACCAACAGGAGCACTCCATCCATGGCACATATTTTTTATATTTCTGTCCTATTTTTCATGTTGTGTTTATTTGTCTGCCTTTTATCGTCGTAAAAACATATTCGGAGACGAAATATGATAACATCAATATTTTTAAGATATTCCTTATCTTTAAGATAACGGTAGAAGGTAAAATGATTCAAATAATAATATTATCTCGTTTCTTACCGAATATTTCATTTTTACTCCAAATAATACGTTTGAATTTAGGCCGTGGTAGCTAGCTACTAGTTATTATTCTGTGGCCGTGGTTTCCAATTTTAACGGAGAAAATCCAATTGAAATGAAGATATTAAGTATTAAATAATGTGTAGTTGTTGTAATACTGATTTGATTCAAAAGAGCAACTATGGAGTTTCTTGCCGGTACTTCTCCATAGATACTGCTTTCCGAATCGGTGGTAAATGGTGAAAATATGTTATGACGATTCAAAAGTGCTTCTAGAAGAAGTCTAATTGAATAAATAAATGTTTGAGTTTGAGTAATAAGAATAAATACAGTTTTATAAAACTAAAACACAAATTTAATAAGATATACTTATGAAATTTATTGTATTGTAACCGATCTTTAATAAGTGTAAATTTTGAATTCTGTTCGTTTAAAGTGGGTCAAGACGAGTATAAAGGATTAGGTTAGAATACATACATATTTTTTCATTTACTCCTGGTTCAACAAGAAAGCAGTAGCGTTTTTGAAATCTAAATACTACTCTTTTCCTAATTCCTCGTAATCTCCTAATTTCCTTAATACTATCATACTTATATTTTCAACCGAAAAGCATAAATTGGTAAATTTTTAATAAAAGTAACAAATTACGAATTCACTCAAAAACGGCTGCACTAATGTGGATAAAATGCGATAGATAGATTATAAATTAGATTATATTATTGCAAATACAAGTAAAACCAAGGTATAAAGCTAGTGCATGTAATTGAAAAGAATCCGAAACATTCTCCTGTACTACTGACCGACTACGCCGTGTAGCAGCGTAGAGGCTGCTACGGCGTAGCTGGATTCGTACTTTGACCCAATTTATATAAAGAGCTGAAAACTGGCGCAGTTTCTATATATTATTGAGGATGAATATTTATTTTAACAAGCTATAACCGTGACTTTACGTACAAATTATCTAGAAGATAATAATAATATAAGGAGAATAAATTGATATTTTTTAAGCAAATCTTCTATATAATAAAAATGTATCGCCAAATGTGTTAAAGCGCAAAACTCGAGAACTGCTGAACCGATTTCGTTACCTAATTATAAGATAGTTCTTACGGGGAGAAAACATAAACATGTACTACGGACGAAGCTGGGGCGGACCGCTAGTTATTAATAAATATAGAAGAAAATTACATTTTTAAGTATATTATATTATATATATTTGTAATGGAAAAAGTAAAAATGAAAACCATTTTGTTTTATTTATAGTAGAAAGCTACTAAAAGCCTTCTTTAGACTTTGCCAGGAATTATTTCTGGTAAAGACTGTGTTTTCATTAAGAATCAACGCGTAGGCGTTGGCTCTAAAATAAGAAATTTATGAATGACTAGATTTCCGCCTGCGGCTTCGCCCGCGTTTTCAAAGGAAAACCCGCATAGTTCCCGTGGGATTTCCGGGATAAAACCTATCCTATGTGTTAATCCAAGTTACCCTCTATATGTGTGCTAAATTTCATTGTAATCGGTTCAGTAGTTTATGCGTGAAAACCATACATACATACAAACCTTTCCTCTTTATAATATTATAGTATAGAAGTATAGATAAAAATTTTTTAACAAGAATACTTTTCAAAATAGGACTATTATTTGCATATATGTATTTAGTAGCTGTATTTTAGGTGTAGGTATTTTAGTATCTATGAATTTCAAAACTAATAATATTTGCCATCAGCACAACACAACCCTTATTTTGTTCAACGACGAAACCTCGATCCCTAAGTTAAGCAGACTATAGTACGGTCAGGCAGTTGATGGGTGACCGCCATTGCAGCTAAACAATTTGGTAACTAATCAGGTAAAGGGCTGATTTTTCAATCCTTGGTTAAAACTTATTCGTCGAATAACGTATTAAACTACCATTTCAAAAATGTATTCTAATTGTCCGTATTTGACAGTTTACAGGTGACATTTTAATATGTTCGTGTAATACTTTTTTATACGGATACATTTTAACCAAGGATTGAAAAATCGGCCCTAAATATTTTTAAGTTATGTGAAGTCAATGCGGCAATTACAAGCCTTGCTAAATCCTAACAATTTGGAAGTCACTTCCGATTTGATTAAACATTTACGATCTTGGATATTTAATGTAGATTCACGAGTAATTATTACTAATTAATAAATAATTATTATCTGTATCCATGCGATTTTCCATAAAAATTAAGATTTGTAGACTTTTCCTTCCACCATAAATTTACATTGTACAATGCTAATGAACATTAAAAGTGTTATTATGATAATAATTATACTAGTGATTATTAGTAGTATGTTTGTAAGGTTGTCTCTTTTTCAAATCGGACCAGTAGTTCCTGAGAGTAGTGATTAAATTTTTCACTATGTAACATGTAAATTTGACTTGATTTTTATGAAAATAGATTTATCTCCTACTTCTTTTACACCGAGGGCGGAAGTAGCAGAGCAAGAAATATTTGTATCTACATATTAATATGTAGTCTATCATCTTCGCTAACATATATCAGAATGTGTTTTCCCCGTATTTATTTATTTATTTAAACAGAATTATCATTGTACTTACATTGAACTTATTAAACCAAAACGTACATTGAATTTAGTAACGCATCTATACTATTAATATTATAAAGCTGAAGAGTTTGTTTGTTTGTTTGTTTGAACGCGCCAATCTCAGGAACTACTGGTCTGATTTGAAAAATTCATTCGATGTTAGATAGCCCATTTATTGAGGAAGGTTATAGGGTATATATCATCACGCTAAGACTAACAGGAGCGGAATAATGCGGGTAAAACCACGGGGCACAGCTAGTCGCTACGTATACCGTGTTTCTGCAGCACAATGCGGGTGTCAAATGTGCTCCATCGCGATACGTACGTACGATACTTTAGAAGGAATTTCGACTTGTCTATCCAAATATGTATTTTTAAATAAGTACGATTAATAAAATAAATGAAAATATAATTACTAGCCGAACTAGTAAAACTTCTTCTACCACGACACTCTTATCCTTTAGGGGCAGTTAAAAAAATTAGTTTACGACTTATTTCTACCAAAACAGATAATTATTATATTGGTCAAGCCCTTTTGGAAAATTTAGTCACGAACTAGAACACGAGCATGTACGTATAGAAATAGAGTCACATAATTAAATAACTTCATAGTGATATTAGTTAAAATAATTTCAAATGAAATGAAATGAAATATATAAATATGATGTAAAATAAATATATTTTAATCAATCTTAGTTACAAAAAAAGCTCTTTTTTAACATGTGCGTAGCCAGGTATGATTACACCATGAAAAATCTTAAAAAAGATTTCAAATTGACACGTCCTACGTATAAGTCAGTAAGTGAAAAACGCCATTTTTACAGGAGGCAAATACAAAGTTAGCATAAGTTGGTCGAGTTACTGTATCGAAACTAATATTGCTATCGATTTGTGAACGTAATTTTTTATACATATTATAGACTTAAACCTATTTAATAACTTTTATCGTTTTATCTCAAGATTCCTTCATAAGAACTTGACCCATTTTTAATGGGACCACGCCTGAAGTGTCCTATTTAAATTAATCTATACTAATATTATAAAACTGAAGAGTTTGTTTGTTTGAACGCGCTAATCCCAGGAACTACTGGTCCGATTGGAAAAAATCTATCGGTGTTAGATAGCCCATTTATCAAGGAAGGCTATATATTAACATCACGCTAAGACCAACAGTAGCGGAGAAATGCGGATAAAACCGCAATTCTAGGTTGTTATAAGTTATGACAAAATAATACAGACAGTTAAAAATGTATTTATTTATTTATTATAGTAAAGTAGAGTTTGTGCGTTAATAAGGATATAATTCCATATTTAACATAAGTAAAAATTATATTACATTTAAATACGAAATAGAAATAGGTCAATTAAATTCGCATTTTAATATAATATAGATTGTATACCTGCGTAAACATTTTTTAAGAAAGTTATTTTGAATCAATTTTCACTAATTGTTTATTACTCTACATTTAGATCAACAGATTTAATTATTTGTTTTTTACCATTTTTAACTATTTTTGTGTTATTTCCATTTCCATACAAATACTTAGACTTTAAAAAATATCAAATACACTTATATAAAAAATGTATTACGATATATAGAGTTATTTTTGTTATCTGCGTAATAAATATGTTTTAAAAAGTTTAATGCATATAGTAAGTACATGAAAAGACTTATCAATATAAAGAGAAAAACACTTACTTCAAAAATAACTTAAAAACAATTTTGTGTTTCAATGGTCGTAAAATATAACCTTACATAATGAAAAATAAACGTTCAAGTGGATCTGATAAGCGCTGTTTAAGTTATGTTTAAGTGAAATTTACTTGGAATTTAAAATTTTTAGTTTTTTTCATGACATATTGTACAAAATTGTTATCCTAAATCGATAGAATGAATTGTATGTT
>CAJQZM010011260.1:0-19343 GCA_907164665.1 Colias nastes | reverse complement strand
TTTTTTTTTAATTTCGCTAATTTTTCATCGCCAGCTTTACGTACCTAAAGAACAAAAAAATCCTCTCATATTTATTGAAGTGAAACTTCTTTATCGGGGTTGGAAAAAAATTTAGTGTAACATTTTTTCGTTACGCGTGACATTTTTCCGTTACGCGCCATCTTTTTCTTATCCCTACCACGCGTGATTCAACGTATTTCTGTAAAGTTGCATATAGTAAATTATTTTTTGAAAAATAAGGTCATAAAGAAGTTTCACTTCTTACGTGTGTACACTAGTACACGCACACATTTTATTTTATTTATACTAAGTATGACCGTTTTGTTGATAGATACAATTATGTATGTAATAATAATGTTAATGATTGGTGTATTTTAAGAAATTCCTTCATTATTAATTGAAATTTTGTTTATGATATAAGATAACTTTATCTAGATTCAGGAAATATAGCTGTGAGTTTTCGGCTTGATCATTTTAAATAATAACAAAAATAAACAATACCTAAATCCCACTACTTTAATTAATATTTAAAAATTTCATTTAAAATGAGAACAAAGAAAACTACAAGGTTTTTTTAGGGTTCAATAATTAAGGAACTCTAAAAGAAAATCCTAAATGCGGTCCAACCTGGCATTTCATAAGACAAGAGATTCCTTGTCTCAAGTAGTTGGTCAAGTTTATTCAGGGCCTCTTATACTACCGCATTTCTCATTCTGGAGTTATTATTTTTCTCAAAATTATGAGGTTTTAAGAAGGATACCGTTTTCACATTATACCTATACTTAACGATATGATACGATACCGATATCGGATGATATAAATGTTCATTAACAGATCGTCAAGTTTGTTAATAACTTGTTGAGTAATCAAATTTTATGCCGACGATTTATTAAGTTGCATAGGTTGGTTTAATGCCTATTTAATGTCAGGCTATATTGTGCAAGCTATTCATGTTCTCTGAGGAAATCAACTTTACAAAGACTACTTTGATTTTCCACTAGGAAAATCAATTTTTGATTACAATTTAATAGTTCGCTAAGCTATCCAGGAACCTCTGCTATAATGTCACTTTATTATTTATTACAATTATGTAAAAATACATAAAAAGATTTTCTATAATTTTGCTGTCAGTAATCTTTGAAATATAATCACTCTAACACAACTGTAAACAAGCCTCTCGAGACATCACTCGAATTTCACGTCACAAGTAATTTTTACCTTATTAGATCAGCATTCAATTAACGTATGGATTTTCTATAAAAAACCTTTCATTTCATTTCTTGTGAAGTCTCGGCGAAGCAATAAGCAAATGCGGATAAGGCTGTGCGGAATGATTGCGGTCTCCAGGTTGTATGCGAAGAATACAGGGCCGTAGTTAGTGTATTTAGGGCCCCGAATAATGACCCTTTGAAAAGGGCCCCGAAAGCAAATTTACAAAAGATTTAATTTTCAGATTGATCATTAATTGTTTTAATGTGATTTTTTATCTCTACGATCAGTAATATACAGTAGCTTTATAATTACGATCAGCTGTAGAAATACGTACCTGAAACTATTACAAATATATAACTATAGTTTTAATTTATTCCATCAGATTTATAAACCTTTACCATAAATCGTTATAAGACGCAGTGTTCTGTGATTTTTATGACGTTAAATCTTTGTACAGCTTTTTTTTATATAAACCAGATTATGAAGCAAATTTAGAGGCCCCAAACAAAGGCTCCACTATACTGCAACAGCATTCCTAAGGTCGACTGAGACGTAATGTAATAAGCTCGCTGAAATGTTTCAAGTTTAGTTTATTACTTCTTTCCCTGATGTTTCATCCTGGTTCTGAAAATAGATAGTGAGGTAGCAGTCAATGTGATTATTTCCACGTTTTTATTTGTTTCTCTCAACAACGGACATAATTAAAGAAATGAAAGAAGAAAATATAAATATAAATTTTATACGCTAAAGTAGGGTTTATTTTAAATAATTTAAAAATCTAAGGTATAAAATAATATTAAATTAATTTCACCGTAATCTTATATTATTAGTGGCCAAAAAGAAAGTTTGCTGACGGTACGAGGAAAGCATTTAATATTATGTGTAATGGAATTTATCCCTCTCCTTATGAAATTTATTATTTGTAATTACTTATTTATTCACATATTTTCTACACAAACAAAATATCGTTTAATTTCTCTTCCACCCTTATTTAAAACTGAATGTAAATTTGAAATCCCTGACATTTTTAATAAGATGCTTTCAAAATATATTTTAAATGTAAGATCATTCCCGACGGATGATGAAAAAGACCTAATGAGTATCATAGAGCTCCCTACACGCGGGTCTTTGTAGTTTTTAACAAAACTTACATAAAAAGCCAGACGAACAGAATATAAATTAAGATCAAAAATTAAAAATTCCCGTAGACAAACCACACGAGTGCATCTAAAGATAATGAGTGAAAGGAAATTGTTAGCGGTGTCGCCTATTCGCGTATTTTCGGCTGGTCCCCCCCCTCCCACTCTTTTGTTCTTACGCGTGTGTGTTCTGGGAAGTCGTTAATTTTTCCAGCTTCACAGGAAGAACCGTCTTCTTTTTTTGGAAAGGGTTCGAGGTCTCAAAAATTATATTCGTCAAGGGTGATCTAGATTTTTTCCTTTTTGCAATTGTAATTGATGTGTATGAGATTGTAGAGTTGGTGATGTTTAGAGCTTCCATTCGGTTAGAATATTCATGCTTTTAACATACAAGTATGTTTATAAATCTTGTTACAGGCAAACTGGGTGGAATTATACACTTTATGATACTCCTTTCATTTTATGATATTTACTAGAGACAAACTTTAAAGTTATTAACCTTCCTCTACTATTTAAAACATAAATTGAATAATCTGTTTATTTTTCATTCAATGCAATCTGATCCGAAAGTTGAATTCAATTATGTCAGAACCAATAATTATGTAGAGTCATCTTTTTTCACGAAACATTTAAGAAGACCAGTTTCGAAACTTTTTACCTATATGACATAGAAAAGCCACGTACCGTCTATCAGTCCTATAGCTCAAAATTATTTTTATTCTATCGTCTACAAAACTGTCAAGTGTAAAGAATATGCAATGTGTTTATATCGTCAAAGGACGATTGGGGTAAGGAAGAGCGCAATTAAAATTATAATTTTTGGCAAACGTTCCGACCAGGGGTCGTATATTCTCTACTATTCTGCATTTGTCTTGTCCGTTTTTTCATTTAACGTTGACAGTGCACTGGGGACGTTTTATGAAACAATACTTGTCTTGACACCACGTAAAATTGTTTCTTAGGAATCAATAATCAAACCAAATTATTGTTAAAGTTATCGAAGATCTGTAATATAATTCTGAAATAAAAGGCACAATCTAAAATCCTTCCAGTTTGTAGAATCGTCATAAAATTCTCTTTATTATAAGTAATACTCGTAGCGTAATATAATTATCATTTACAAAACCGTTATAAAAACGAATATCAATACACAATTCTGTGTCTACCTAACATTTATTTCAAATGTGCTCAGTTTTATAAGGATATTCCAGTAATACATACAACCAGCCTATCACTAATACGCAGTTATTGAATAAAAGCAAGTCCCAGTGTAACCATATCATCAAAATCCGTACCCAGACTCGGACACCCCCGAATGGATTGTGGCAACGCGCCCTCGCGGCATTTAAATATTCATTGTAACTCTTTAATTATACCGCGAGCATGTGGGCGGCCTACAGTCACCGCTTCAGTTTTAAAAACTGAATTTTTTAAATGTTTAAGTACAGCTTTATGTTAATGGAAAAGCTATAGACTACAAAGCCACCAATTTTTATATGTTGCGAATTACGAAGAGGTTTCAAGGTAAATTTAATAGTTTTCAACTGAACGTCATACTTAACATGTTATTCAGAGGTTCTCGAAATGCCAGTTAGCATTTAAAATGGTCATTAGCGAAATGCTGAACATTTACAAACGTTTTAAGTCTTTTATTGAAGGATTTTTAATTTGAGTGCAACTCTTTTTGACTGCGTAATTAGTACTGATATGTAAGTTCATACGTGGTTTTTGTAGTGCATTTTCTATTCAAAAGATTTCCCTGCTTTTTTGTTCGATGTAAGCGATGTTTTTTGCTATTTACATTTTTTTAATGATGAATGAAATAGACGTGCGTTAGTTTAAGTTTTTTGGAATAAAATACGTCGCTAAGTTATTCTTGATTATGTTGCGTATCTTTACATTCTTTATGATATTTTTGCGGAGCGCATTTAGAAATTAGTTAATTACGTTTTTCATAGGACGGGGATCAGTCTGGAGCAGTGGTATATTTGTAAATGTTTATGTATTTGTACCTTGTTTTAAAACATTCAATATTTGTAACGATTTGTTGCTGTTTTATTATATAGTGATTAACATAAATATAATTGCACTAAAATAAAACGAACGACTAATAATAAATTGTCGTTCGTTTATTTTTTTACTCTTTATCTGATAAGTTAAACAGTTAACTGTTTAATAGTTGAAAAACGTTATTAAAACAGTCTCTAATCAATCTCTAGTCTAATAAACACCTGGACATTTACACCACTACACCAATTTCAAAATAAAAATTACAAGATTGAGCTTGAGCTAAAAAATATAACGTAAAATCATACTCAAGTACCGTAACTTCGTTCTCATAATAGAGTGAAAAATCTTCATCTTCACAGACATGTGCAAATTGGATTTCCCTAAGCGTCGTTGAGGTTGCTTCGAGGTGCATATACCTGAACATTTTATGTTATCAATTCACACCCGAGGATCATAGAGATTGGTAGACTTCATAATAAACTTGCAATGATTTTATTTAATTACACAGTTAGTAGAAAAGAAATATTTGAATTTGTCTGTTCGTTACGATACTTCAACATTTTTAGCGCATGTTTAATTACTAGCTGTGCCCCGCGGTCTCACCTGCATTGCTCCGCTCCTTTTGGTTTTAGCGTGATTATATGTAGCATATAGCCTTCCTCAATAAATAGACTATCTAACATCGAAATAATTTTTCAAATAGGA
Source organism: Colias nastes (assembly GCA_907164665.1). NCBI lineage: Eukaryota > Metazoa > Arthropoda > Insecta > Lepidoptera > Pieridae > Colias > Colias nastes. The sequence goes on along the minus strand of CAJQZM010011260.1, from coordinate 14,277 downwards.
CCAGTAGTTCCTGAGATAAGCGTGTTCAAACAAATTCTTCAGCTTTATAATATTAAGTATAGATTTTAATAGCTGATCAATCCAGATGAGGAAATGAAAATTAAAACTGTATTTGACTGATTACCTGAATTGCTCATATATCAACGCATATCCCATACAAATAAACTTATCAATTTAAAATACTGGCCCATGCTTCCACTTATATGGACCGTGACAACTCAAGATTCTTGAAACAACGACGTAATTTCATGACACATGTTCCATAACTTATAACAGTTTATAGGTAGTCTTTAATTGCAGTATGCAGCATTAGCATGTCAAAATTTTTATTGAGTGTATTTAGTTTTTAGTAAAACCTACTAGAGACTTAGAGAAGAGGAGATTTATCACGTAAAGAAATCAATCAGTGAAACAGATGTTAAATGTGCCTAACCCCACAAGGGAGCGCTTACGTGGTAATACAATTGTTTTCCGTAGATACTGCTATTTATTATGAAATAAAAGTACTCTGGTAACCTATACATATTTAATTTATTTGCCTAATATATAACTACATGTAAGAATAACAAACTTATACAAACATTCTATCAAAACTCTACATTATTTTTATAAATAACAAATTATTCTTCCGAAAATATATTTTGAGCCAACGTCATCTAAATTAGCGTGGATACCTATACCACTAATTATAAAAAAAGACTCTTGACCGATTTTGAAAATTCTTTCAGCAGTAGAAAACTACTATACTATACTATACCAGTCAAATAGCAACTTAAATAATTAAAATTACTGTGTGTCCTTAAAATATTATAGGAAAATATAATTTAGTTATTTATATTTAGCAAAACCATTCCTACCATTATAGTTTACCCAATGCGATAGAGTCTAATTTAAAATACATCATAGCAGAAAATTGCCATTTTTACGCCTTACAATATTAAAATATTTATTTATAGAATAAACATATTGACAAAGAATAAATAAGTCTGATAGCCATAAAAACATAATCGTTGTCATAAACTCATAACATTTATAACAAAGTAAACGAATTACAGTTAAGAGCAATAATCCAGTCAATAAAATGTTACAAACTCTCATAAATGCACATTTGGTTACATTTTAAACATTTATGATACCTCTAGTATGATTTAATGTGATAGGTTGAAGACTTAAGTTTTGTTAAATAATGTTCTTGATAGTAAAGCTGAATAATAAAATATCCTTCATTAATACTCAAGTAATTGTGTAGAATAAAAAACATGTTTCATTTATAATGTTTGATTGATGTAAATTAGAAATAAATATGATAAGGTAGCAAAGAATAAAAGTGATTTTTATTTAAAAAAGAAATTTCTTCTGTCTAATGTTATGTAGGTAACAAATTAAAATATCTATCAAGAACCACAAAGTATTAAGTTCAAACTAATTTTAAAGATACAAAAAAAATATTTATTTTATTTTCAATAAATATTCATAATTTTCAATTTATTTAAAACACCAGACTGATAGTTTACGTCCATAGATCATTATTTACCAGAAAACCTTCACATATAAAGCATCCATTATTATTCATTTTCTGCTGACGCGGCAAGTCAGTGTCTGTCTTATTTCTTTTATAATAATTATTCCTTGCCTCCTTGGGTGAGGGGAGACGGGCTGAGATAAGCCCAGGGCCGGCTTCAATACATTTCGCGTCCTTATTCAGACTGCGTAGCGTGTAGCATGATAATGGACAAAAAAATCACAGGATTAAAATAATTGATCGCAGAAATCATTGCGTAGTAGATTTTAATATATTTTGACACTTTAAAAACTAATAAAAAGTTAACTTGTACGATAGTTCAAATAATATGACACGTAATATCTGAACTCGAATCTAAACATTTGTTCTCATACAAAGTTTATCTATACTTACTTCATTTAAAATTAAACAAAAAGATAATAAATTGATTAATAACAATAATATTATTATCAGTATTGTGATTTCGCCGGTCACATCAGCTGTTGTCACAACCACATCTTACATCGCCTACGCCGCCCTACTATTGACATCGCTTATAGAAAAATACGTCAAATCACGCCCTGGATACAACGTCTTCGGTTTTTGCGGCGTTTGTTTAAAGTTTTTTAGGGGGTAAACCCTTTTCTGAACATGACAGGAATTGGATCATTAAGCAGGCCTAGCTAAACTTAATACGACTCCCGAAGGGTTAGACTTATGAATAATTATTTTCACGGTACATTTTAAATTTATTTTGTCGTAAGCACTTTGTTTTTGTTTTTAGATTTAACTGGGTATGGCGTTTCTATTTGGGTCTTTTGTTTAAGATTTAAGTCCAGTACCTATATGGGTGAAAGTTACAACCAAAGTTACTACTTCCAGATTTTGGTAGAGTTAATAGTTTTTGACATCAATTAATTGACATTGTTACAAACCCATTTTATGTATAATTCCTATTATAATATGCTTAGGTATATTATTTTTCAGAAGTATAGCTACCAATGTATCTAATTGATAGATGAAATTTTGTGAAACGAATTGTTTTTCAGGCATAGAAACGTTAATTAATATATTATATTCTTTTTAAGTATGGAAATTCATATAAATCGCACTTAAACGTTTCAAAATCTAAATACAATTTTAGCGCTACTTAATTTTCTTCATAAAAACATTATCTCAAAAAACCTATAAAACTAATTTCATTTTAAATTCATAACATAGCGTATCGTATGATAAATTACAAAAAGACTTAAAACGCCCGAACGCACACTCAAGGAGGTTCGCAAGGAATATTGGTATAGAAAAGAAATCAATCACAACGTGTCTCGAACAAAAAGCTCTAGTATCAGACTAGAGTCTAGACATTTTAATTTTCCCCTCAGTTCTGATACTTATTATCATGTGTGGTAGAACATTGAAGTAAGAGCATTAAGAAATGTAGCTTTGATTCTGCATTTTCTTCGTTGACATGAAATAATGAGAACTTGCTTTGGAACTAAGGAGATTTTAGAGATCTTATATTTTTGAAGAGGCCGTTAGCTACATGTGGCATTCTTGTTGAGTTAGATGTTTTAGAGCGCATATGTATGGAAGAAGTAATTGGGTGTATTTGAGATAAATTTTATATTGCTTATTAATAGTTGTTAAATGAGAGATTAACGATTTGGTTTTAAGGTGACAATATAAAGAATATGAGAGTGATCATTGAAATGGGTTGGAATATATCAAAAATTAATATGAATAACAATCTAAGTGGGATCTCTACATTGCCCTTATTTGATTAATTTATCACACAGTCTTACAATATTATCTTGTTTAAAATATTTTGTTAGTGCAAAAGAGCGATTAAGCTGTGTATCATATTTGGTTGACTAGAGTTCTTTAGAGTCATAAGAAACACCAACATGTAATAAATCGAGATACCAATCAACAAAATTAAAAACATCGACAATCCCACATATTTGCCAACATAATCCCCAACCAGGCAACCGTAAAAAAACCAAACATCGAACCGAAAACCAGATGTATCGCAAACCGAGTTAACCCTCACATATTTATCCCGCATTCATTCAATTTTCTAACCCATTTACGTCTGAGACTACAAAAAAGCAAATAAATAATTCGTAGACTTACCGGCGGTGGATTTTTCCGGATATAATTCCTTATGCGTGTGCTCCTTTTGCCCCATTTTTCTGTTTGAATTGATTAGGTCGAGTTCATATCGAGTTGTGAATGCTTTATGCAGTTTTTCTGCACCTGCCAGTCGTTCCAATATTAGGAGTTATTTGGTTTTATTTATTATGTGCGCAGATTGGATCCGCTCCGTCGTCCGTAATTGCGTTTTATTAAACGCTCGGATTAGATGTGGTGCATTGAAAATATTGCTTGTTGAACGTGTACGAACGAACGTACAAACTTTGTACTTACCTATGTTTCTTTAATGAAAATGATGTTGAGTCGAGAAATGTTTTAATAAGTGTTATTTTTTTTTTGTAATCAACTTTGATTATTTTGTGTTATCGAAACTCTATGAAGCGAAAGTGTCAGTTGTTATCATGATAATATTATGTTGTAATGGTCTGAATTATGTTTCAATTATTATTATTATAATTGCAATAAATGATATATCAAATAAATTATAATTTAATTGGCAATACTTTAATTCATAATGGGAATCGCCTAACCTAGATAAGAATGCCAATCTAAAATCGATAAAAACCATAATCGCTATGTCATAAAAAAGAACAAAAAAAAAACAAATGAAAGGCTAAGACGTTCTCTTCATTAGCGACAAGAAAAGTGATGTCATTCCGTAGCATGCGAGGGAGGTGTGCCTCCCCCGGGCGGCGGTCGCTCCGCGACTGACTTCGCCGCGGTTACCGACCCCCCCGCCCAGGGTGGAGGGGGGCGGTCGGCTTTCTCTTTCATTTTTCCTTCGCTCTTCGGCTCATCCAGTTACATCGTTCTTATGTTTTATTTTTAATTAAAGCGTACGCAAGTTGGCGTCTTCCCCCCTAAGGGGTCGGTGGGTACATACGCGGGGTGTTGATGATTTTTCAATGGGGAGAAAGAGTTCCCTCATTTTCTTAAGAGAAAATTGCGTTTTGTTTTCGAGTAGTCGAAGTCTGTCGTAATCGCTTTTGTTTTGTGGAACTTGTTCTTTGCATGTATCGCTTGAAAATTGTGCAGTTTGAAATCTTTAGAGGGAAGTTGCATGTATTGGAACGGTAGAACTTAGCTCTTAGATTGGATGTTATATATTGTTGTTTCCTGTATATTTTATTGCGGATTATGTAGGTACATACTTGTTTTAACAAATACGTGATTAAAAGTTATTGTAAGTGTTAATTAAATTGTTTGAAAGAAAACTACTTCGAAACAAAATTGTAATTTGTTTTATTTTGTTTATAAATGTGTACTTAATTCTAAAAACACTTGATCTATTACGATGAATTTATTTTATTAATTAGCATAGGTACCTAACCAATTAATTAATAATTTGTATTGAAATAATTAAACGAAAAAATAAGCCAAAAAAACATTAAGACACAAACAAAATAATTAATTACCCGCGTAAATTAGACGCACACACGGACAAACATTATCCCCGACTCAAAAGTTAATGTAATGAATAACAAAAAGGGCCAAGAAAAGGGTGCGTTAAGTTCCACCGAAAAACGGGAATTTGTAAGAAGTTGCCCCCACCCCCGGGGGGGAACTGCCCCCTCGTGTGCGAAAATAAATTGCCAAGAATAATAATTATAATGAAAGCGAAAGAACGTATAAATTAATGGGGACGCCTCAAGAAACTGTGAGTGTGTGAGTGATCGTAAAAAACATATAAGACCGGTCCCTTCCATATAAAATCTAATTAGCATAGATTTTAACGAGGTCTTTGAATATTACGTTTTTCTTAATATTTATCGTACGCTTCATTTGCTCTTGTTTAAGAAAATTCTCGTAGGTACGGTTATTGTTTGCGGGTAGGTATTATGAAGCTGGTCAAGCGATTAAATCTTATTGAATATTACCTATGTTATAAGTTTATTACGGTTAAATTTTTTTTTAATAATAGCAGAAAATAGAGTTTAATAAGATTTTATGTAGTTAAATAGCGTCGAAATTGATAATAATAATAAGAGCTACAGATCTTCAGATAGCTAATAATAGTGTTCTTTCATTATACCTAACTCTTTTACAAAGCCTTAAAGTTGAGAAAAATATATTATAAATCGAATTGTATATAGTTATATTTTTTTTCAAATTATACGTCCTTTATCCACACTTTTGTTTTCTGTATGTGTTCGAAATTATAATATCAAGTGTCTATAATTTAATACTCGATTTTATCAACTCTACAAATTTCTTAACTGTAGTATTTCAATATTAATTAAAGTTGTAAGTACCTATTATACTCTGCCTAAATACTTATACCAAAATTGAAAACTACGAAGAATCACTTCTTCTTATTCCTAATTTAATGCGAATCCTGCTTCTAATTCCATCCATAGAATCTAGAACTAACTCTTTACGCATTCTAAATGCACTATCCTCAGTTGATGAACATTTGAGCCTCATTAAGGGCGTTATGATGTCTAATGGACACTCCGGTTCGTTTAGTGCTAAGCTCCACGACGGCAAATATTATTAAAATCATTTCCTGCTTGAGACGTGACAATCTTTTATGTGCTTTGATAGTGGGAATTGAAAGGACTCGTTTGAGGAGCTGTGGTGTATCGAAGAAGTTTTGGTACCTACCTATGGCTTGTTAAGAATTGGAATAGTTTCTAAAAAGTATGGGCTGATTTAGGAACTTTAAATGTTGTAATTACCACAAAATTTGGGTGTTTTGAAGCAAAATATTTGTTTATATTTTGTTTATTTTATTAAAGAATATGTATTATCTTTATTTTATTGATCGTATGGAAGCAGGAATGCATAGTGTGATATCAATTGCTTATGTAGAGGCGTATAAGACTTTTCTTTATTTTGCTTCTAGTTTCACTTAGATACCATGTGTGCAGTATTTTTTTACCAGTTCACCCTTTCAGAAAATTTCCACGCATTAAAACCATTATGCATTATAGTTACTTTTGTAATAAACCTCAACGTTATACAAATTACTTCTGAATGTTCGTTAATGAACACACTCCAAAGCCTCAAAAATAATTAAATAATCAGTATGTACCGAACACTCGTTATAATCGACACAAAACGGCTAGCTTGAACTGCAACTACATTCGCTAATTTCCCACATAATTACGTGATTACGCAATTACACACAATTAAAATAATAAGAAAAATTGCATACCGAGTACGAGAATTGCCCGTTTAAATTGTAACATAGCGGCTAAAGAGTTGAGAAAAGTCCGGCTGTGGAATTCTTAAACGCAGGCCGTGGAAATGGGATGATTACTTCATCAAAACACACTTTAAGCGTGTTACGTAAATCTCCCAGCCTCCCCTTAAAGGGTGTCGGGAGGAGGGGTAAGACGATATGGGCGAACGTGAGCGCCGTCAAGAAAACCTTGATTGCTTTTTTAATTAGTTTTTTTTCAATCCCCCCGTTCGTCTTCAAGAAATATGTATTGGAGGCTTGTGTGGGGTTCTTATGTACATTATTGACTGTTTATTGCGCGCATTGTTCGATCTTTTAATTACATGCTGTTTTTGTTTGGACGCCATGTCGGAATTATTGCTTATTGATTCGACGGTTTGTTTGGTGAAGCTGTTTATTGCTGTATTTATGTATAAAGGCAGTTGCTGAAAAAATATAAGTTTTTATAAGGATTTGTATGTTCTATGGGATTAATAAGGATGAATAGTATGAAATATTCTGAATGCTAATCATCAAGTATCCATATATTATGATTTAGTTCATTGAATTTGTATGAAAAATTCAGGCACGAGGAAAATATATATCCCACATCTGTTTCACTGATTGATTCTCTTTACGGGCTTTACGTTCCGTGACTTTTATTAATTTTTTTATTGGTGGAATGGTGGTGAAGTATTAGAATTCATTTATTATTTATCTGCGATTGGTAGGTAACACGCGCATTTTGATTTAGTGGTTATGGGTTTTATTTTTGAAACAATTACCTAATCAAACAAAATACCTAGGTATCTAACCTAGTACTAATTCGAAGTATTTCCGCTCCACTAAAACTATGATCATAATATCTGAAGAATTGTAATTTTTAATGTTATAGCTTTCAATTTCTTCACATTCGAATGTGTGAAAAAGTTTAAAATAGAAAAACATGAGGCGGGAATCGAACCTGCGTCTTGATCTAATCCTTTAAATTTTTTCAACTCTGAAGATATGACGACCTTCAACATACCTACTTCAGCACATATTATCTACATCAATAAACGACTCTATGTTTTTATGTTTTTCAGGCAATATTTTCTATGTACACGCATGATTACATTTTCCTCGAATAAAATGATTTGCTTATTAGAATTCAATGCCACAATAATTGTTATTTCATTTACTGGGAACTAAACAATATAAATAACTGCTTTCCTTATAAAAATGTACAATTTTACTATCGCATAATTCATGAATATTACACGAATGAATTACTCCTGTAATAAATATGGACCTTCGCAATCGTACACATAATAAAGTAATTGGAATTCCTTCTGTCCTTTAGTATCTCTGTCCTAGATACAAGTGGCGAGATATGATTCGAGCGCGGGGTTTTTCGAAAAGTGACTTTAAAACAAAAGAATACAGTTTAAAATGAAATGCAGGGTCGGATGGTTTATTAAAATACTGTGGCCGTACAGGTACAGAGGTGGAAATAAAAACGAGCCAAAGCAGTTACTTTTATGAGGGCGCGAATAAGATGTTTCGGACTCCGTCTAAGGAATGAGGTGGCAGGGGCGGCGTACACTGAAACGGGTTACTGCTGTAGCGTTTTCTTGTGTATGATTTACGCTATCGTTTGAATGCCTTAAATGCCTCTTCAATTTGTATCTATAGGCAACTGCTTAAAAATTGTAGAGTCATGAAATGAATTAATTTACTAGTGTGCGAAAGTCGCAAATTTGTTAAGTCTATAATTACGTATGAAAAATGAAAATTATATGGAAAACTCGTACGAAAATTTCTATCCTCTGTTGGAATTGACATAAAGAAAAAATAAATCTAAGTATTTCTCGTGTCTATAAGTAAAAATTAAAGTTTTAAATTTCATCTAAACACGACAAAACACTAGAGATTTTAGCTCATATTTAACTATGTAAAGTTTATCCGATTGTCGTTAAGCCCATGCACTAGTTGTCTAGTAAACAGGATTATCTTCCACTCACTTGCATCGATTAGTGACAGTCTCACTTACCATAGATTAGAATCACAATCAATTTAGCATACGTGTTTGAGAGTGTAGTTATTATTAAATGAAGTAGAGCATTTTGTATGTAAGGTGCTTTTAATCTTTCTAATTTTGGTGAAGATTCATAATATAAAAACTGAAAAAATTCTTTTGGTTGATGGTATTAACCAAAATTGGAAAATATTACGCATTTTTGTTCTATTCGTCGAATTATCTACTGACACATCTTATAATATAATAAAAAGAAATCGCTAAAGGTTTTGCTTAGCGTAAAACGCTAGAGCGGTTCGACTAGATCTTTGTTTACGCACGTAATAAAAATTTTATGGCACAGGGAAGGTTCTTATGGAGAGAAAACACGAAAACGTCACATCAACGTCTGCTAGGGCAACTAGTTTTCTACAAACGTAAATAAAGGTTGTCTACATAACAAGTAATAAAATCTAAGAAGAAATATCACCCGGGATTATTACCTACTTCCAATAAACTTTATTCTTTTCTACTACCCGATTGATTTACCGGTAGCTGTATATTGTTGCTATACGTTAGTTTCCGCGTTTCTTACGCTCGATGTGCGTCCATCACATGAAAATAATAAAATGCCGCTCTAGAGTCGTAACAAGCATCGTTGGGACAAAGCGGGCGCTCGCTCAAATAATTTGTATCAATTTGTAAAAATGCACCTCCCTAGGTGACCTCCCCTGGGCGTGACGCTATCTAAGGACTTAATAATTACGAGTTAAACTTGGGTTTAATGTAAGTGTGGAATTGTAACAATCGTCGAGTAATTGGGACGATTTGCTTGGGGTTTTCTTAAATGTATAAAAGTTAGCATTTATATGTATATAAAATTTGAAAAAGAATAATTGATGGTTATAAAATGATATACAGACCTACACGTCAACTTCTGCCGCTCTCCTGCTCTTTAAGATGAGTAACGATGTTTATTTTCGGAAACATAGCTTATCAAACAGACTATATTCACTTGATTAGATAAACACTATACATTAACTTTTTCTACTTTATTCATTACTACTTTGTATACCTATATTAGACTTAACAATTTATCTTCTCTAATAAACTCATTATAAATTTATCTTTATTATTTTAATCTTATTTTGGTAGCTAAGTACTAAACGTCATAATATTATGTATTCTTATGTATTCTTAAACAAATTATAAATCAAAAGAAACAATATTATTTCTTCTACTTCTTTTTAACATATTCAAGTTTCTCTCCATGTCGAAACACCAGAAAAATCGAGAACTTAAAATCTTCATGACTATGGCCTAATCAAACGAATCTACTTATCGTTCTTTCCCATCGTTGTGATGTAAAATAGTTAAGCTTCTACCTACTAGGTTGCATTCATAAAACTATTATTGTACCACCCTGCTTGTTTAGAATACATTGCTGCATTGCTTTGAAAAAAACTTTAAGTTTCTTGAATTGATAGTACATACCGCGCAATGTACATCGTACACGCTTGGTATAGCATTGCTATCGTGGTGTATTTGCTATGGGTTTTAATGGGTAATCACACAGATTATAGTAAATTGGCCTTACGGTCGTGTCACGCGCGAATATCAAGCAGTGTTGCACAAGCTTAGAGCAATGCGTGATGCATGAGAGCTGTGGACATTGGGAAATTGGAAATTGCTAACTAATTTCGTGTACATTGAAAAGAATCAATTATTCGTATGTTTAGATTGTTGGTGACTAAAGTTATAAGGTGCTAGTTTTATCGACGATTAATTTACAATGTTATTCTGACAGAAGATATTTAAATAGTATAGATAATACTACTATTATTTAGGAATTAGGTCTGTAACTAAAACTGTTTTCTGTTCAAAGATATATAATAAATAAACTTAAAAGAAATTTGCCAAGCAAGGACTTCTTTATTTCCCTCAAGGGAATTGAAATGAAAATATTGAACATAAATAATAACTACTTCTAATAAAAGTTCTAATATGAAATAAGGTGTATTCTCGTGTTTTTCTACTTTTTCCTTGGCAAGATGGAAGCCCACAACATCCTGGCAGGCGTGGCTTATTTCTCTTATCAGCTTTTACAATCGAACCTAGACCGTCCCGTTCGTAACACTCTAACCCAGCATAGAGGCGGTCAATCTAGAATTCCAGATAACTATAACGTTTAGCCCAAAGCTACAAAAACCCCGTTAGACTCGCTCGATCAAGTTCAATACCTTTTAATATTATGTTTGTTTTCATCTATGAAGATGTTACTAGTTGTTACTCGTGTCAAAGGTTGATAAATATGCAGTGCCGATCCGATATCGATAAAACGTGGACCGAGGGACCAGTATTAGATGACCCCTGAGGTGCTTTGACTGCAGTTAAGGCATTTACTGGAATGGGTGTTTTGAGAGGTAATGTTAGGTTGGTTGAGTTGAGTCGTTTATATAAATGTTTTAGTACAGCTGTGATAAAAATGAAGTGTTAGGTGAATTTCGTATCTATTTATTTCTGATATGTATCATAATTTTTTTTAAAGCAAACAGGTAACTTAATATATGTTAGGCAGTACAGTAATAATCTTTATGAACTTTTTTCATCTATTACGTTGCTGTCATTTTTAACATTTTTCTGCAGATAAAGACTGTTTAATCTTCTGACGAATTTAATACACTTTTTGGCGACTATATCCTCTTTTTATACCAAATTACCATTATTAAACCGCTATTAATCGTTCCTCAATAACAATACAGGGATATGTGCACAGCTCAAGGTATACTGGCCTCGTTTGGCGTATTGTCGGAAAATTACAGATGGCGCCGTAGGAGATGGTCCGTTGTTTACATTCCCTATTGATGTTAGGTGATCTTAGGTTCTGGGGGCAAGGGTCATGTGATTACATACTCTTGTCTGATGCACCAGTGATTCCTTGTTTTTACGAATCGATAACTATATGATGGGCTTTGTGTGCTTTAATGGGATTTTTATTTTTAAGGGAAAAAGTTTTTATAACTGCGGAAGAGGCTTATAATATTATAATTCAGATTTTGAATGCATGCTTGTTTTTATTTTGATTCAAAACAACATAATATCGTTCAGAATAGAGTGAAGCTGTGGACTAGAATTAATGAATATTATAAATCGCATTCAATAGTAGCTATTTTATTTACAAATTACAGTTGATCAAAACTGTATTTTATGACCACCGAACATGACTATAAATAACAAACTGCATGTTCTTGCCTGTTCCAAAATTACTCCTCATATTTTAATCGCCACAACCAACAAAGATCAGTTAGACCAGCTACCCAAATATACTTCTTTATATACATTAGGATAGTATCAATATCCCGAGGCCTCAGCAAACACGCTGGCTATTTCCGATCCTGCACGCTCCCATCACATCGTGTCCCGTGCGAAGCTCTGAATTACTGGATCTAGATCGGCCGGTTTGGCTTTAGATTGTTCTAGAAGACGCAGTTGTGTCAGTATAGAAACAAACATTTATTTAGGATGTTAATAATCAATAGGTCCATTCAAGTCAGTAATATTATCCAAAAGTTGCAACTTAGATTGACAAAAAAATTATTCGATTGGTTATTGACAAACTTTATTCATATCAGAAAACGAACTGCTCTATCGTTTTCTGATATGAATAAAGTTTGTCAACAACTAATCGAATAATTTTTTTGTATTGCAGATTAGAGAACTCTCCATCTAACATAGATTTTTATCACGGTAGAGCGGCACAATATATATTATATTCAATTATTTATGGATAAGTATCGAAATCACGTTGTGTAGTTAGTAAATTTTTCATACATTCAAAATTCAAACCTAATCTGTGTAAGTAATCCACAATATTATACAAGGCTTGACTTCAAATCATTTAGTTCTCATCAACGTAATTCCAATACAGTTCATTGAGAAACCCTTCATATTCAGTAAACACAATTAAAGTCCTTATCACAATTGAAATACCACTAACCGTGCTATAAAATCCGTTAGTGCAGTAACGACTCAGAACGCCACGATTTTGCGTGAATTTGAACAACAATAAATAAATTATACGCCTCAGCCACCCATACAGGGCTGTCACACATATTTGTTTCATTTTTTTAAAAAGTTTTTTTCACATGCGAGCATAAATTTTATTGAGAAGCTACAGTTATCGGTGTATGAGCTTAAAAAATACTCTACGATTTGCATTTGAATTTTCAGTCAATTTAAGGAAAAGTTTTTTGGTTTTTACTTAAGTTATTGTTGGCATGAAAGTTTATATTGCAATAATTAATAAAGTAAACAAATCATTAAGTTGTAGAGGCGATGTAGTTTTGAAAATTACATTTGTTTGTAGTCAAAGTTACATATTATACCAAGTAATATAAATACGTCTTTAGCTTTGTAAAAACTTAATTTATTCAGTATTACACATATTTATTTTTAATGGGTATATCAGCATATAGGTAGTAAAATAAAATAAAAAATTCAACAACAATCGTTGACAACCCTACGCTTGGCTGCAATTTATCCCTCCTCACTTATATGGTACACAGTTTATTTTACTTTTTATACTTTAATGGGAATACGCGATAACTGCACGGTCTATTTATATTATGTCTGAAGTGAGATTCTTTAGCATGATCGAATTTATGCAAAATATACTTCAAAGTTCACTTTATAAGAAGAGGTTATGAAGTAATCTCAATCTACGCTACTATTATAAAGAGGAGTGTTGTTTAGTTCAATTCCAAAAGTATTTAAGCAATTTGACAAGTTCTTTCACCTTGCTGAAGTAAGCTATATTTTATCGTCATAAAAAAAACACCGTCGTGTTTTTTTGTCACTTGAATCTGTATTTAACAGATTAAAGTAAGAAATAAAGAAAATACATTTATTTGTACCGTTAGTATATAAATACAGATATTATAACAAGAAAATAATATCTACGTTTATACTTCAGTTATTTTGTATTCAGGTAGGCAAGTGATACAGGTCCAACTATCAATATGTACACATAGCATAAGTAAAATTTCTCACACTGCTCATCAATTAAACCCCCTTTATATAAGATATATATTTTTAATCAGCAAATTGAACATTCCCATGAATGTTATAACTAATTACATCCAGCGCTAACAAGACGTCGGGTACATTTCACTCGGAATTTAATATCTAGCACACACAGAGGATTCTTAGCTACAGTCCTACAGTCACTGGCTCTTTGGTGGCTTGATACAGGGTGTTTACAATATTGATTTAATAGCTTCAGGAAAAAATGATATCTGTATTTAGTTAATATGTGTACTATAACTACTAAGTAGGTAGGTACTGAATCTTCTGATTCAGAAAAGATAAAAAAAAATTAATATTATATTTCTTAGGTTTATTATGTGTATACGATACAATTTATCTATACTTATAATAAATCTGTAGAGAGGCCAATTCTGTACA
>CAJQZM010011259.1:0-18216 GCA_907164665.1 Colias nastes | reverse complement strand
TGTAAAGTATTAGTATGCAATAAATGATTTGATTTGATTTGATTTGACTTCAGAGATGCGACAAAGGCATAGATGGAATATCTTAATCATTGTTTTGAGTGTTGCTAAAGTTTCTTCTATTAGTTTATATCAATTATCTTTAAAGTATATATTATAGTAGGTAGGTAAGGTACGTTTTTCTTTTTTTCCTCTCTCACAATCCTATTTACTCCGGGCTCCACCTAAATTTGTAATGGACTTCATTACTTCGGTACGTAATAAAATATTTAAACATGATTAATAGCTTTTATATTTTATTAGGTAGATCTACTTACAGAGTTTTCTATGCCGAATATCTTTTCTTTAGTTTCTCATTGTGATTATTTGAAACATCTAGTGTAAAATGTAGTATTGAAAAATATCATAACGTTGTCGGTTGTAGTAATAATGTATCGTATTGTGAAATTGTAAAGCAACGGCTCGTATTAAAATGGACAGAATGTAATAAGTCCAAAATAATTTTTGTAATAAAGCACCCAATACGAAATATGTAAAATAAGCAACTTCAGAATTCTAAGCTTTTTAGGCTTTTTACAGTTTTTTAATAAAAATCTGGGCTAACAATTACAAGAAGAATCCTGTTCTAAGCCATTTGCTTATTTTATACACCAAATGTGACAAAAATATATCAAAAGTGTCCAAATAAACGAAGCTCCCGTCTTCATTTCGTGACTGAATTAAACATTTCTATGATCAAAAGAAAAATATGTATAATGATCGTAAATTTTCCGTTCTGTGTCTCCAATAATTACTCGCGGCAGTCGTTCCGTTTGACATTTAGTTGACGCATACGTGACGTTATGGGGGACAAACACGCAAACGTCACGCGCCTTCCAAATGTTTTGTATGTGTTTAGTTTTTGATTTAGAGGAAAATATCCATTTTTTGTATATGTCGCAGTCATCTGGTTGAATCAGTGCTATTTGATTGAATGACAATTTGTCCTTTAGTCACTTTATTGAATGTCGTCATTCAATGAACGCTCTAAGTCATTCAATCGAATAGCAGATTCAACCAGATGACGTCCACTTATACATTTTCTTCGATGAGTTTTCGCGGTGAAGTAGTTTCATGTAGGTACATATTATTGGTAAAATTTCCAGTCACAATTCTGTTATAAAAAAAAATAAACCCACAAAATTGTAATATTTGTGAACTTTATTGGCGTAAACCAAAAACCTTATTTACAGTTTGTAGAGGGATTGTGAAACACGTTTCGCTAATATATCAGTTAATAAACCCCTGCCTATCCCTTTTATATTTTCTGTTGTTTACGATAAGCTATTTATAGGGTTGCTTCGTTTAACCTATTCTAATATACTTAAGAGGGTAGATATAAATAGATGTTCATAAATAAAGTTTTCTGTCCATTAAGTGTCTTGTTTTATTTATGAAAAGGTACTTAAATAAACAGTTAAACTTCAGTAATTTAATTTAGGTAAAAGTTATTTGAAGTTTAGTTTAAATATAGACTTCTTGTTAAAATTTTCTCATAATTCAATAAACATTCACGGTAGCTACATAAAAGATACTGGCTGTAAAGTTGTTTCCTTACTATCATTCCGTATTGTGCATCCTATTCACATGAAATTCTTCCCGTTCAATCGCTGTTCCATAGAAATTCTTATAATCTCCTTCACAAGCAGAGTGAAAAAAAGAAACCACTGTCAACCCTACACTCGTCGCCCGCGTTCCCGAGCTTTATAATCCTCCCCCGAGTGTGGGGTCGCATATTAATTGAATGTAACGTCAATATTGGATCGAGATGCTCTCGTCACGTGACACGATGGACGATTAGCGTGTGTGCGTACAGGTGCTTGTGTGCGTGTTGAGATATGTTCGGGAACACCTTGAAAGGATGGTGAAGTAGCTTTAGAGAAAATAAGACCTACAGAAACTGTCGCATTCAGATGATAACAACTGTATGTTGCCGTCATAAGACCATAGAACTAGAAGAAAGCACTCTGAAATAAATAAATCTTAAATGTGAAAATTTTATAAATTGTTTAGAATTTCCAATAATTACAGTTGGCCATTGAATGTACTTTTTCACTTGTTCCATTTAATCCAATGGCACTCAGCCACCACCAAATAGATACCTGCTCCATTAAGTGCCGCATTAGAAAGCTTTACAAATTGCGGCCACGTTGCACATTTTTTGCGCAGAGACAAATGGGGCGCGGGCGTTATCCCCGTCTCTAATTCGTTCCCGAGACGACAGCGGAGGGTTAATTAAAGAATTAACCGGGTCCCTCGGACCCGTGGTTGTTTGTCGCGCGGGTTATTAATGATCGCCCGCGGCTAACATTAATGAGAGCGCTGTTAGTTTGTGTTTTGCCACCGAATGGTGGAACATGGGTGAAAAATTTTCAGCGCGAATAATTGTTAGCGGTTGCTGGATGTAGTGAGATACGATCATACGAGAAGATAGATAGTGTGGTTTGAATTTCTTCTTAACATAATTATTAGGAGACAAAAATCGTGATAAATTTTTCGTGTCTTTATTTCTACAAGAGCTTTAAATGATATATTTTTTTATAAATCAATCTTTTCGTACAGAAACAGAATAACGTTCGCTATAATTGATATATATACAAATAATACATATCGTGTTCACAATAAATTATTTTATATACCAGCTAACATCGCATTTACGCGAACTCACGTAAGTATATCCAAGTAAGCCCATCGCAATAACAATATCATCCATCCATCAGCCTTTGTTTCCATTCCGTGTGTATGTATGTACATACATAATTAATTCGGTGAGTATCGGAACGTAGTAAAGTACAAACCACGCAGTTAGGAATGGCGAACGTTTCATAAATAAACAATCCTTCGGGTAGACCGTAGACCTTGTAACACTTTGGCTTGACCGATTATTATTATTTGCGATATAAGGATACGCACCTTTGTTTTGCGGGAATTGGAGTAAGCGTGCCTAATAAACAGAATTGAAGTAGGTGTTTGTCTTTGTGGAGCAGTTCATATTTCCCATCTGTTGTTGTTGTTCATATTTATTTATTTCTTTCTTTATGAGAAGTATAAAGGCATGTTTACCGTTGCTCTCAATAAATTAACCACTCGGTGAAAAAGCTTCGAAAAGAATTAATGACATACCTTCTACCCTTTAGAGATGAATCAAATTATTGAACTTTAAAAGCTATTTTTAAGGAAAACTTTAGAATGTAGTTGAATTTACATAAATAAGAATAGGCACTACATAAGAGTTTAATTTTAAAATATTTTCAATACCACTTTCATCTCGATATACGATTTCAATGCCAATTCATCTTGAAATATCTTTACTCGTACCTTTGAAGTTTTCCAAGAAAATCGCATACTAAATATGTTATGACAAGTTTAGCGTAAAAATTCATGGATACAGTGCAGACAGCCAACTCAACGGTCGAATGAATTGGTATTTGTTATGCGAAAATACACTTGACTTGACTTTAGGAGCCGATTTGATGAAATGGAAAGTTATGTGATAAAATGTTTCTTTAGTTAAGAATTAGTTTGGTATAAAATTTACTATGTAATATGTTTGACACAATATCTTTGGTATGGAATTTATTTACTGCTAATACGAGCATATTAAAAAAAATGAAAGATGTATCTACAAAGATACAATTTTAAAAATAATTTTAATTGTTGTTTGAAAGGTTTCATACATTATAACCAATAACTGTAAAGCAAGCAATTCGTGTGAAATGTTATGTTTGTAATTTAAGTTCTGTTATGAAACTCTGAAATAATATTAAAGCAGCGAAAGCAAAGCTGAAAGCTTTTAAGCCTGGTTTTAAATATTTATCCGTTATCTTGCGAGAACATTTAAATTTTGTCCCTTCTACCTAATGAGGTACATACGGACAATATAACACATCCTAACTAATAATTTATTATTATAATTGCGAAAAATTATGAGGATCGATGGATGGATGTTTGTTACTCTTTCACGCAAATACTACTGAACCGATTGCAATGAAATTTGGTATGTAGGTAGCTGAAGACCAAGACATAGACTTAGATACTTCCCACAAGAACGGAACTATGCGGGTCCTTCTTTAAAAAAGCGGGCGAAGCCGTGGGCGGAAATCTAGTAGACGAATAATTTTAAAATATTCCATTTTTAGTTGTAGTTTTTCTCCTTCCTGTAAAATGTTGTGTTCTAAAATAAACAAAATATAAAAAAGCAATAGGCACTGCGGTGTAGGTACAAAGGAATTCAATAAAAACACGTAACACGGCACCCGAAAAGGGCGTTGTTTATCGATAAATTTGAATAAAACATGAGTGTTTGAAAGGGCGCGCTAGGACTCTCAAGTCTCACCACTAAATTGGTGTTATGAAAATGATTATCAGAGAATGTAGGTGCGTGGGCGGCGCTTAAGCGGTTTTAGGACTAGGGTAGGTAATGACTTTAATGGGATTGTGGACGTTTGTAAAAATTGGGGATTTAATCGTTTATGAGTACCTATCGTACGACATGTAAAATAAATCTATGTTTGTCGTTTTTACTTGTATTGGTAATGTAAATTTAAAAAAAATCAAGCACAAAAGATTAATGAAATAATATCGTAACTCGTAAGTAATAAGTAGATAGTATATTGTTATAAGAGAATCTTTCAGCCGGCTCCTAGACAAAAAACATAATGTGAATTACTAAGTAAGAAGGATTAACGAGAAGTGTACGCTGACGATAGACTCGATCAACGGACAATAAAGGGATATGAAAAAGAGCAGTAACGACTTGCAGACGCAAACGCGTGGATAGTCGCTGTGGTTATGACATTGTAGACCAGGAGCTGGCTGGCGAATTTATTGCAATAACATAACATAGTCTAACTGAAACTATATCACAACTGTAGATAACTATTGCAGCTGTAGTATATACAATTTAATTAAATTATTTATATTTTGTAATGTTATGCTGAGAAAAAGTATTGAGGTAAGAACATTCGACATTAATTAAGAAGAGACTCACACGTTTCATATAATTTACCGGCACTAAGTCATCATAATAAATATTATGATGTATGTAAACGTAACGTCGTTTCACTCTCGGCTGGTTTCATCTTTTAATCTAGCTACTGAGGAGTTCGAAGTTAATATAAATTGTACCTAAGTATAATGAGATAATTTATTACACTTTGAACACACGTACGCCCATCTCAATGTAAAATTATTGCTGTCATAACGTGATATGAAAATTATATTTGTTTTTCTTAGTTTCAATTACGTATACATTTCATGTTAGCTATGATGTTGAGCTCGTTTTTTTTGTTATGGGAAAACCTTTTGAAATTTTTGTTCTTAAATACGAAGTTAAAAATTCTTCACAAGTGGTCAGTTTTTGTTATAAGAGCTTCTATCCGCAATACCTCTTTCTGCTGACTACTTCCTTTTTTATTAGATACCTACTCTATTGACTTATTAAATAATTCAACACGCTCTCTAGCTAGTTGTAATAAAAAAATGCGGGGAGGCGACGGTGGCCGGAGACAATGCTACAGCCCCTCGTTATGAAGTCCCCGGGGAAGTGAATATATCGCCAGGGGAAAAATAAACCTTTTGTTTGCCGGATTCGAGTCGCGTCGTTATAATTTTTTTGATGGTCTGCGGCTACTCCGCGCCTTTCTCTGTTTATGGTAATGCCGTTTTTCTTGGTTTCGCGTGTATGAACGATGTTTTTATAGGGGGTGGAAGGATGGCGGTTATATTTTAGTTGTTATAAAATGTTTTCTTTAAAAACTTGTAAATGTTTTTTTAAGCTAAAATCAAGAGTCAATAGCTGCTTAGGTATTTCGTAACGTAATAAGTACGTAATTGATATAACTAAATCAACAATGTAGATATAATTTTAAAAACAGTTTTACTGTATATTTAGCTTCTGAAACTTTAATTATAATAATTAATCATTAATGTATTCTTACAACTTATTTAAGCTCCTATACATATAAACAACACTAAATTAAATATGTATACAAAAGTTGCTCCAGAGCGTACGTAAATCTCCACAAAACTGCCAGTTAATATACGTTTTCTTTTTAATAAAGACTCGCAACGAGTCAAGTTTAGTGCTTAACAAGTTAGTGCTTTCCCCGGCCGTAGATTCTGATCACGCGGCGCTCGCGTTGCTAATAGCAACGGCTTCTCTAACTAGGAAAAAGGAGCGTTTTGTCTGGCGGTTAAATAGTTTTGGTTATTGGATATCACTATTGACTTCTAAATGTGGTATGACTTATTGTATGTATTTAAAAGGTTTGTACAATCTCCACGTTTGGGACAGATAAATGAATTAATTTTTTCATAGATAATATTTTTGTTAAAAGAAAATAAAAGAGAGATAATGTTGTTCTAAACATACAACAAACATAATAGATTGACAAAAAAAATATCCAATATATTATGCATAATGATTATCCTACCTATAAACATAAATCGATTCTAGTAGAATTATGCTCAAAATAAGCAATATAGTAGATGTATATTCCTTACAAATATGTTCACACTAAAGCAACGGAAGTGAAGCTTAGCACGACAGATTAAGGTACAATTAATTTCTTTAATCAAACCCCCAGCGGAGATAAACCGTTGAAGTCTCGTGTTCGTGTCGCAATGTCGCGCCTTGCCTCCGGCTAATTAAAATATTTTACTTTACTGAACGTTTTTTTATTAAAAACAGGTATTTTGCTTGTATTTCTGTCAATTAATATCACTTTTATAGTGGCAGTTATTTGTATGAAAATGTTAGTTTTACATGACTGTCAAATTCCATTCTCGCTTCGCTTATTTCAAATATTTATATTACTTAGCTTAGTGAAATTATCCACAAGAAAACTATGTGCTAGGATGTTTATAAATATTTTTATACAGAAAAAAAATCAAGTAGCTTTCAAAGGAATTTTTCATCCTGTATTTTTTAAAGCAAGGGTCTTATATCCGATTTCTAGCTTTTAATTTGACCCACTAGGCACTACACTACTGAGTGATGCCCAATAATCAATAGCCTGATTTATGATCACAATTAAAATTTACGTACTTAATCTATTGAGTGAACTAGTGCAAAAAAGTGCAAAGTTAAGTCACAATTATTTATCTTGAGAAATCCAACTCTCGGATATTGTATTGATTCTGTTTTTACGTAATTAAAGTTTTTCGAGTTTTTGTCACCGTCTTTTTTGCTCCTTTTTGACTTGTGTAATTAACTTTCTCAATTTTCGTGTTTTTGTTACTTTTTGAGAAAGTAATTTATGCTATAATTAATAAATTATCGATGATTAAAACGTGGTTGGAATTAAGTAAATCAAAGTGATATGTAATTTATTTTGTATATCAAAGTTAATGAATATTACAAGCTTGTCGATCTAAGTATATTTTAGTAATATTAGGCGTTTGATTAATATATTAAACTAGCGGTCCGCCCCGGCTTCGCCCGTGGTACATATTTACGTTTTCTCTCCATAAGAACCATCCTCGCACTTCAAGGAATATAATAAAAAGAGAATTATCGAAATCGGTCCAGCCATTCACGCGTAATGCCGTGACCAAGGAAAACGGGTTTCATTTTTATATATGTTACCGGAAATGTATGAAATCAAGGAATTGTATACAAATCCTAGGAAATGTGTACAATTCCGATACCATTTAGGAAATGTATAAAATATTGTTTAAAAAACTATTTAATGCATAGATATCCTAGGAAATGTATAATCTTCCTAGGAATTGTATACAATTCCAATATCGTATTAGGAAATGTATAAAGTAAATGATTTCTGTAAACACGTTGTTATTTTTTTTTATTATAGCACTTTTTGAGACAATCGGGTAACAGTCTTACCGTAAAATAATAATAATATGTTCATATTATCTTACTAATTAACATTTCTTAAATCAACTTATATTCAATCAAATCAAATTTTCATTTGGTACCTAAGTAATCAGTCCCCTCGTCCCGCTGTTCCCGTGTACATATCGCAGTCGGATTGTATAATCCGCCGTATTACAAACGGCCGGCATTTTGTAATATGCCGAAATTCGTCTTTTTCCAAAATTCTACGAAAAGCCGACGGAGCCCCACTTCGTGGGGCTCCTATTTCTGTGTAGTTTTAAAAAACACGAACCTAACCTAACCCACCCCCTTATCCAAACCAAAAATTTCTGATTACGAATTTTCGGCATATTACAAAATGCCGGCCGTTTGTAATACGGCGGATTATACAATCCGACTGCGACATACACACCCCTCGTGACTCGTCCCGCGTAGGTATATCTTCCAATATCTTAGATGTTTTACATTTCCGATTGCTATTTAGGAAATGTATAGATTTCCTAGGCAATGTGTATAAAATAATTTATTTCACACATTTCCGTGCGATTTTAGGAATTACATAATACATATGTACATTTCCTAGGAATTTTATACAATGACGGATTACATACATTTCCGTTAACATATACATATATAGATGTGAATTTTCTTTTCAATAGCGGCCTGTAGAGGTTGAGCACTGTTTGCACTTGTCTTGCATTTGATTTTACATTTTTAAAGAATGATATAAATTTAACTGGCTAAAAACGCGATTTACAGACACTGCTTCTTTGTGATTGAAGTGATAGTTTACTCGTGAAACATACATCTTGAACATATTGAATAATAAAAGGAAAATATAAATCGTTTTCCTTTTAAAGTTGATTATGACGTCTTGGCGGCATCGCAAAAGCAAAGCCCACCCACTGTCATGGTGTGCTATAATTCATAATATTTTAATCTATATTATATAATATGTTAAACCGGATCTTCGTCATGCGAATAACAAACACTAATGCTATGCCAATGGATGAATAAAAATTTGAATTCTTTCAATACTTTAATAAATAATTCATTGCGGTTTTTCATTGTTTGACTCTTTCTAGGAAGCGGGGTAGGTATATAATATGTGTGTACTAACAGGAAAATTGTTTATGATATTGTTAATATAAATATTAGTCATGATTCAGTTGTATTAGTAGATAATACATTGTTTTAAATATTAAATGGTTTGCGGGGATTGGGATATAAAGTTCGCGTTAACTGAACATAGTTATCTGTTTTCAAATAATTTAATAAAAATGCGTATGATATATCATTGAATCATATTAAATAAAGAAAATATCCTTTTTTTTAAGTCGGTTTAAAATAAGAGGAAATCTTCGTGACACTCATGATCTCATTTACCGTCTTCCGTTTTAAATTTCGTGTTAGCTCCATCGCTTTTTTCATCTATAGATTATCCCATACCATCCCATAAAAATACACTTTTATCTCATGCAGAGTTCAATATTTAAGTGTTTAAAACACAAATTGAATGTTATTCCAGTCTCATATCTAATAATATCGCCTTTACCGCTTTTATATTAAAATAAAACTCTAATATGTTACACTCGTCTATGAAAATTTAATCTGCGATCGCTCGGACGGTATAGAATTGCATTAAACTTATCGATTTTAATCTCGCAGCGGATGTTCCGCTTTATTTCATCGCGCTCACATGTTAACATTCCGCTTTGAAGCGCTTCAAATGATTTATGGTAACTCTTTAACATTCGTAGACTTATGGACATCGTAAGTTTGATAAAAAGCTAAGCTTTTATTTCCCGTGGTACCGGCTGTTTCTGCGTTACTTAGATTACAAAATAAAGTACAGATGGAGCATGACAACCGCCCGTCGCCCTTGTCAAAGAAAATACGAAATCAAAAGCAAATACGTCGCTGCACCAGTGCTATAGCGCATATAGTGTCATGCAATACGTCAAAAAGGGTTTGCAATTTTAGTAAAAAAATGCTGTCTTGTGATAATAAAACGCTGTAAAATTTGTTCCCGAAAACAAAAAAAAAGATGAAACATCGTTTCACAGGTTTTCTGTAGATTATTTGGCTGATTTATTTCTTTATACGAATAATAATTTTACAGATATGAAGGAATACAAAACTTCAACGTATGTTGCCAGTATTTTGAAAATGAATTTGCCATTTTTATTGGTAAAACGGTAAAATGGTTAAAAGATCTTCAGGGTAATGCTGTTGGATTTTTCGATCGTGATTGTGATGTGATTATTTGTATAGTGCACTAAAGGTTCATGATCATTATTAGATTATTTTAATAAGCATAATACATTATTTTGTTACTTTTATAAAGCTTAAAAACGTCATAGTCGTTTTCGCTAGCGATTTAATTTATGTGAACTCCATGATGAAAATAAAATGTCCCGTATTCTCGACTAAAAACTACCGCTATTCGCATTCATATATTTTGAAAAATAAAAAATAATATAATTATTATAGTTAATATTGAAACTTTATGTGATTTATTTAATTAAAAATTGAATATAATTATTTTGTCCATATACAACTTTAGTAGGCAGGTACTTTATATAATAAAAGAATTTTTACAATATTATAAAAAAAATATCATAAACCCGAAATTATATTAAAATAAAAATTAAAACTTGACTGCTAATTTATGTATATAGCCTACGTCACTACCGCCACTAACATAATAATTCAGATGATTGCAATGAAACCTCACATCTCAAAATCGGTCCAACGGTTTATACTGCAGGGCGTGTCAAAGAAATATTATACATACATACATAAACTCGAAAAACATAACCCTCTTTTTTCTGTAGTCGGGGAAAGATTTGGGAAATTTTTCAATATCCGGTAACATTACACGCACACAGAAGTACCGTGTACGTACAGTGCAGCGGCGAAATGACAGCACACATAGCTTTATTGAAAATGACGATAAATCATTCGGTTTAGTTCGGCAACGCTCCATCTGTCTTTTATTTTGTAATCTAAGCTGCGTTATATTAAAATTCTATTTAATATCTGAATTCAATGTAAAATGTCATACTGTCCCGCCTCGTGATCGAATTTTTTCTATTCTTTATAAATTTATATTTATTTTGAATGCCATAAAACCAAAAATATCAATTTCAAATGTCATACTGTTATACATACATGAGGTATACCTAATAAACACTGTTCAAAAATAATTCGTTTTCAAAATTAAAAACTTATGGAAGTGATCCGTGAATAGCAAAATTTTATCATTTTGCGTAATATGGGCCTGGGGTTTCGATTTGTATTATAATTATAATTTAAATACCTCCACTAAATTCGACCACCTGTACATATTATTTAAATTATTAACAAAGCAGATACTTAATTAATTAAAATGTAATCAAAAAAAAAAAAATATTCTATTAAAAATAGGTATTGTATCGTCTTCAAGCTTCTAATCATTCGAGTAGATACCTACTATCGATAGGTAGGTTCAAATGAAAAGAAGCTACGATAAGACTTTATTGTTCTACACAAGCATGAGTGAAGTTTTCAATTATTTCCAATCTCTTGGTTATCGTTTAGATATGAGTCAGCAAGAGGTGCTGTTACTGTAGTGTGTACGGACCTTTGTCTGACCAAGGTCGTTCACCCGTAGAGATAAAGTGAAGTGAAATTGAAATGTAACAAAACTTCATCGAGCACCGTCTGTGAGATTATTTCGTTGTGTATCGTACAAGTGGAAAGAGCAATTTAATGGTATATGATTTTTATAAATAAAGTTTTTGTTTTTAATCTGCAATTGGTTATGAGTATTTCACGTTATAGTTCAAAAGTATCAATACAATAACTGTTTTCTATACAAATTTAAAATTTTTGTGATTATCTTTCGTCTATCACATCATCTAAGTACCTACTGTATACAAAATGAACATTATTACTTATTAAATTAACGTATTTTATTTTTCTTTTTTGCAGGTAATGGAGTCATGGGTTCATTATGTCAAATCGCTGCGAGGTAACAAAGAAATCAAAGAATAACAAACCTAATGATTTTATATCTAAGTAATTTCATTTACAGAACACGCATTTTAACGAAATATAATGAGGAAGCTTTTCCTTATTTCTATCATTATAAATGAAAAATCTTTGTGTATTTAAATAAGTTACAGTTTGGTTCCATTCAAATATAGTTAATATACATACGGTTCTTGTAATGTGTAAATAACGGAACTCATTATCCGATTTCTACGAAATAGTAAGTATCAATAATTAAACTAACATTCATTATACATTGCCCCTTTATAAGCTTGCCTCTTATCATCAGTCCATAATGAGACATCCATGTATCGTTCGTAATGGGCTAATAAAAAGTTCATAGATTGTGGCAATTAAGATTACATTATACCATTACAGTCAACGATCAAAGGGACCGTTGTTAATCGTCTGTTTACTTTAGATATTTGACACGTTAGACATTATCTTATTGACCCGTTGTGACTTCGGTTTTGTATAGTAAAATAGTACGTATGTAGATTCTTTCTGTAGCTCATGTTTTTTAATAAAAAAACAATTGTTTTTTAAAAGACATACAGTGTTAGAAAGAGACGTATTTTACGATATTTGATACTCGAATCAAAGACAAAAATTATAATCTATTACAGTCAGTAAAGTATGATACACGCCATTTTTAAATCAGTCCATCAGTCCCTACAAACTAATCATACAAACATTTCGAATAATTTATGTTTCTTATAGATCTACAAAAAACAACAAGAAACATTTTCCCTAACGTTCAACAAACGTAGCTAATCTAAACAATTCTTTAATATTTATAGCAATCGTTACAAAGCAATACAAATCGCAGGAGTTAACTTGTAAAGATTACTGTAAACGAGTAATGGAGCTATCGCATGCGGAGCCGTTGTAACTAAGGTCAGATTTGTAATAGAATTTACCATGACATTGGCCTGTTTTAATTTATAATCAATTGCTGGGAACCAATCGATTTTACAAGCTTTCCACTGGTTGTTTGGAAACGTTGCAGTCAGTTTTGAAAGGAGCATTCCGTAATACTATATAATTACCTACTCTTACTACTAGTCTACGCAAGATGAAATAATACGTTTATATTTATAGTTGATATAGTTTTGTAGGTATATATTGAAGTACCTAAACGTTGTAAAAAGCGTTCAAAGTTTTAAATCCCAGTAGTAAGAACAAAGTAATTTGGAAGGAGACAAAAGTTTAACAGCTGTCTTTTTATGTCTCTTTTTATGATGGAATAAACAAGGTAAAAAGTAGATAAGTCTTTATCATAAGTACTAATAAAATTTAAATTCCAATTTCCTGGCATAATTGACAACATTTCATTTTTTATAAGGCCATGAAAGAAAAATACCGTTTCTTTATTTTGCTCTTGCAATTATAGAAAAAAAATTATTTCATTTTTTAATCGCATATTTTAAGAGAAATTAAATAAAAACGATAAATGTGATGATGACGTCATACATACGGAGGAATAAAAATGCGCCTTAGCCTAATTTAAAAAAAGTTAAAAAAAAAACTATCACTGACATTTACAGGGTATGGCATGTGTCAAATTGCATATTAATGTCATTTTTGTGAATTATTCATGTCAACAAACTTTTAAATCGTGTTATTGTGTTTTGGTTTTCTAATTTAATCTCATTAGCGTGATGTTTGTTTGATTGGAGTTGGACCAATTCATTTATATTATACAAATAGTGCCTATAGTGTTCATAATTTTCTTGAAATAAAAGACTTTGTTTACTTACTAAAAGTTGTATTTATTTAACACTTTCCAACGTTTTTGGGATAGTATATTTGTTTCCCAGAAATTTTCAGCACCCCTTAACAAATCCTGCATAAAGTCATCATCATCAGTACTTGTGAATAAGTTTCTTTTGTTTAAAATTTGGATCAGCAAATAACAAATAACAATATTTACAAAACTTGACGAATCAAAGTGACAAATGTGCCAAAATGTATTCCTCCGTATGTATGACGTCATTTGGCGCTTACGACATTTTAGAATGAGATGATTTTAAAACTCAAAAAGATGAATGAAAACTTCGATATTTAGAAAAAGCAAAAAATACATGTATCATAATTTTTGATCTAGTTTTCATTAAAATAAAAAAATAAGTAGCTTAAAATTTTGAAATGTTGTCAATTTAAGGTTATAAACGTGGCCTTAAAACTTTTAATTAGCGTGAAATCAATTAAATACTTTATTCAGGAAAAATAATAGTTAAGCAATAATCCTTCATTATTATCCGTATCTATGTGTAGGTATAATGGATTATTTTTTCCTATATATACAATACTAGCTGTGCCCCGCGGTTTTACCCGCATTGTGATGATATATAGCCTATAGCCTTCCTCGATAAATGGGCTGTCTAACACCGAAATAATTTTTCAAATCGGACCAGTAGTTCCTGAGATTAGCGCGTTCAAACAAATAAGCAAACCAACTCTCGCTTTATAATATTAAGTATAGATTATTTTTTGCTATACGATATTGGCATAGTTTCCCGTCCTCGTCCCCCACCCGGGGACAAGGGTATGTCATGCCCCAAGGGGAATTCCCTGATTGCTATATCAAACGGTAATTTTATTTTGGAGCGAGGAAAGCGAAACGTCAGCTTATCCTATATTGTCGTCGAAGATTATATTTCTTTTTTCTTTAACTTTATTCTGGGATGTAATGAGCTTGTTTATATTTTGAGAGTATCTTTAGCCAATTTTCAGTATAAAACAGTGGGTAATGAGTATTTAGAATGATTTAAAATAATCATAAGTAGTTCCTGTGTCCAAAATTATGATTGCA
Source organism: Colias nastes (assembly GCA_907164665.1). Classification (NCBI taxonomy): domain Eukaryota; kingdom Metazoa; phylum Arthropoda; class Insecta; order Lepidoptera; family Pieridae; genus Colias; species Colias nastes. The sequence goes on along the minus strand of CAJQZM010011259.1, from coordinate 3,493 downwards.
ATTATTTGATGTCCTCAAAGACTGTATTTTTCACTTTTGAAAAACACGTGATGACAAAATCAAATAAACTCATTTAAATCATGATTTTATATGCACTTTGTTAGTTTTAATCAACGCTACCTATGCAAAGTGCATATAAGTCCTTAAATAACATACAATTCGCTTGCCCCGTATAAAAACTGCGGGCCAAGGGCGACTCGTATAGGAGGTGGTTCGACCCAATGGCCCTCGACCCCCCAGTGACGTCACACTCCTACACCGCTGCCAACATATTATGTTAGGCTTTTCATGCCGTTATATAGCAGTTTTGTGCAATGTTTTTAACTAAATGAGTGCAGACAAATGACCTAGTGTAAAAGTGTTTTATGGAAATTAGAACTCAGCTTTATTATTATAAAGTGACTGATTTACTCGATTCGATTCGTAAATATGCGACGTTGATATTGGTTGTTTTGTAAACATCAATTTTGAATATAATTACGTAAATAATTCCTCTGTCCTTTTACCTTTATTGAACATCGATGCGCCAATAACATTGATATAATTGAATGCTTTTTATACTAAGTAAGTAATAAGTACTATTCCGGTATTTCATTTAGTTTCCCTTTTTAAATTGATCTATTATAATTATTACGAAGTGAATTTAATATTGTGTCAATATTGTGTCATGATGCTATTTATTACTCAGCGATTATAATTATTACCTATATCTACCAATAGAACCTCATTCATGTTACTCACATAATTACTATTTGTTTTGAAATCACGTAAATATAGGCTTCATTAAATAAACTTCCATTTACTTGAAGACAACGTTTAGTTCTTTTACTCATCGGTAAGGATTTTTTTTTATTTTATGACTTCTAGGGTGTGTCACATTATTCAAAACTTCCAAAATGCAAGAAAAGCATCCTGAATTCTTAAGTAAATACCTAATCATTTTCTTTCATTAGCTTTTCTGATGTCGCAGTATTTTCAAATTTGTTTTCTTAAATACCTATAGGTATGTATAAAATAAATATTTTTCTTTTATTGTTGGAACTTGAAATCATTATAGGCATATTTTCGTGACCCTAAAATATGCTATATTCAGATTCGAACGAAAGAAAGAAGGATACATTACACTTTTTTACAAGTGACTAAAATACCCTTCACTAAAATAACAAAGAAGCAGGCGAGATTACGAACCCTCGATCGTCGACTTACGATTAACATAACGTAGTCAGTCTTCAATCACAGCTCCAAAGATCCACACATTGCAAGACATCACGATATGAATAATTTGGTATGAGAAATTTCAAGTATTCCCACAAACGCCTACAGCTGTGGCAAATCAATCTACCCCCTGCGACTAATGAAAATCTGCTACGTCCATGTTTCCTTGATTGTCTCCCCTAATAAGAATTAAATGTTTTCCAGGCTTACGAGATAATTGAAGCTCTGTGTTAATGAAGGCATTATTTAATATTATTGTTACGCTTTTCGCTCGGCTTGTCTATTTATAAAGGCATTATTAGCGTGTAATTTTGAAAGCTTTAATCACAGCTTGCATAATTATATGGATAAGGAATAAACAGTATTTTCTATAATATTTATAGTTGACTAGTTCCGGTATGGAAGATGACTTTAGACGAGTTTTGATGCGCACGATTTATATATCAGAGCTTGGTTTCTATTTAAAACTGGTTCCCGATCTTAGCGCCATAATAAGGAAAGAGCCTACTAAAAACATTCAATATAATTTATTTTGTGTATGATGTTGTATTTTATAAATCATGTTCTTATATTTTGACTATTTCGCATAGACATTTACAATATAATTATTATTAGTTGATATTTCACCATAATTATGATCAAGGACATGTTTTATAAAGTTATCGTTTATTTCTCTTACCTTAATTGCTTGCATCAGATGTGCAAAAATCACAATATCTAAACCTTAATTATTTACAACACGGACAGTAAAAATTAAGCAAAACACAGTAAATTAAAAAGCCATCGCGTTTTCGCAATTCCATTTGATCCTTTTTTCTACCCACTATTTTCTAGTCTAGTTCTCAATTTACCATAACAAAGGCTGGCGTCCGGACTTCGGATCCTTTGAAGGGATCCCGCTTGACCTCTCATTAGCCGCTCGATTGGCCGCTTCCCGCCAACTAGCCGGACTTCCGGTGCCCGGTAGCGCTTTCTTTTTGATAGCCTCTCCTTGCCTACATCTCAAGATATACGTCGAACACAATCGGATCCCAAACAAGGGGTAAGTGGGACTAGTTTGCCAATTATTTCGAGAAAATTGTTCTAGAATGTTTGGAAGATTGGTCCTTCAAATTTTTTTAAATTTACAAGGATTTTCAAGTTTTCTATGATTAAATGTTAAACCAATACGGACCACATATTGACACTGATACAACAAAAGTAAGTCATAGATATGCCCTAAAAATTACCCTAAATAAAAGTTAATACAGTATCGTAGATATCTTGAATTTACTCTGAGGTTTATAACAAAAGCGATGTTATTCCTTGCACCGTCTTCATCAACACAATTCGATTACCGTCTGAGATCCACGTGCTAATCTACAGTTAGCACTTAGACACGTCTTTGATTAAGAGCCCTAGATGTCTGGGCTTTGTCTTTCGCTACACTCGAGAGCTGCATAGCACTGGCCGGTTATTGGTGTCTGGGAATGTTACAAATTAATAACTTTGTTATTATAATCAACCCGATTTAGTAGCTACCTATATCGTCTTATTTATTAACGCCTCAAGTAAATGTGGAGGTTTTAAAGGGCTCATTCATTTAAATGTGACTTTCACACCATTTTTAAATACTGGTAGGTAGGTGATTAAAATTTTCAATTCTACTTAAGGTGGCATCGACTGCATTTTTATCTGGAAGCGTATGATGGTATTGCGCAGTGTGAATTGCATTTGATGTCGACTGAGCGGTATGGGCCAATTTATTTTTGAAATAAATGATGTTTTCAATATCGGTACGCAAGTTCAAAGTCATGTTAAATAAAAACCGCCTGTATATTTGTATAGTCCAGTGGGTAGTGCTCGGCTTCCGTAACAAATATACGGGCTGCAAAATATATTGAAGTGGCGTTTGATTAGAATGCATTGCGCTTTTGTTGGGCGGCGCGGTCGCGTGCCGCTCGCTGTTATGTAACCGACCGGTATTTATGTAATGCCAGCATTGTTCATACTGTACGATAGTGCATTTTCTTAATGGGCTAAGTACTGATTTCAACGGTTGTGTAAATAAAGCTCGGTAGCCAGATGTTTAGCGGTTGTGAATTTTACTTGCACGTGTACAATGTTGACGAAAATGTCGGTAAAAATATGGCAAATAAACGTTTGGGTTTGTTTTGATTATAGGAAGGTCAGAGGAAATTGAGACTGAGTGATATTTTAACGAAAAGTGTATGAAAATATTGAGAAAGAAAAGATCCCACCAAAAACATAAATGTAAAAATTGGAGCCGAGTTCAATC
>CAJQZM010011258.1:0-26638 GCA_907164665.1 Colias nastes | reverse complement strand
ACAAAAAAAAATATCGACTGTTCTCCATAATTTTAGTATATCTATATCTATATATTCTTTATTTACATTTTACACCATATACATAAAAAAAAAATTTATATATAAAAAACAGTTTAAAAAAATGAGATTATGAGGCGTGCACTTTTGGATTTTCCAAATTATTTTTGCTATCCTAGAACTATCTGATCTCATATAAGATATTAGTACCTACTGTTTTTATGGAAGAATAGTGTATCTTATATTCTGGTTATAATATATGGTGTTTTTCTGTATGAAAATGCAGACCTGGGCATGTTGGGATTTGTTATTCTTTTACTAAAGTTATTGAGGTTAAGCTGGACTTAGATAGTTTGTTGTTTATCTCTGTTGCTCTATGAAAGATTTTAATACCGTTAGATTATACACGAAAATATATTAACATTATTTTGTATTTTATCCGGTATTTTCGCGAGCATTCAATAAAGACCATATTTTTGAAATTCAACTTCTTTAGGCGCGTTGAAAGAAAAATTTCAAGGTCGCGTCATGGCAGGCAATACGGTCACATCATGGAGTAAGGCGACAATTTTGGTATATTTGAATATTGTCAAAGAAGTTTCACTTCTGACACGTATGCTCGGCACACACGCTATTTTTAATACCAGTTAAGCACTATATGCATAAAGAATAGTAGGTAAATGAATCTTGAGCTTTTAGCATATTTCAGTAGTTATATAGGAGAATTTCGTTAATTGTTTGTTATTTTTAGCAACTACACAAAAGAACTTTAGAAATGGTCTGTGCCTTTATTTTTCTTGGCAAACGCGAAAATATTTCAAAGTAACTCCGGGAACTGGCATCTGAAATTCGTTTTAATTAATAAGGCGAATTAACAAACCGTATAATATTGTGGTTTTTTATAAAATGGGGGCTTTTTGATACTGAGCAATTTGTGTTGGTCATGGATGGGAATGTATTGCTTTGACTGGCTGTGCTTTTCTTTTTGGTCGGTTATGAAATTAAGGAAGTTGGAAGAAACAGCTTTCAGATTTTCATGGTTAGTTACTCAATGGATTTATGAAGGAAAAAATATGTGGATTGTGGAGCATAGATTATAAAAGATTGTGTGTTTAAAAGGAAGATAATTTGATTTCTTTGTTTTCACGTCTTTTGGATGTTAATATTTTATACGTGGTTAAATATTATATTCCAGTTTTACAGCTTTTATTTGGTGTTACGAGTTTTTAAATCCAACCTATTCGCAACTTCACTATAAGGTTGAAAATTTATAAAAAAATATAGCTAAAATTTTACACGGGAAATTCACTATATAGCTCTATGGTTTCTCTCCATTTTAGAGTTTTGTGTGTTAGTTTTTCATGTTTTATTCGTCGATTTAATTTCTTTTAATGTATGTGATCTGTGATGATGTTATCAGGATCTTTTTACCATGCAAACCTTGAAAATAGACTAACTAACTACAAGGGCTTTCATCCTTTTTTATATGGAAATTATGATTATACGCGACTAACACAGCCATTCCCACTATTTATAAATAAACAAACCAGATAAAACGGCTATCTCCGCATAAAATAAATTGAATCTGAATAAGCAACTATTAAATTTTCATAATCCCAGTCGTAATATAATTGGCCCTAACTTGAACTGAACAATTGTAAAGCGCGACTGTATTACTGTGCAATATTTTGTATTCATTGTAAATTAGCTGCGCTGTACGAAACAATACAAATGCGTGGAAATAAAGATTATTTTTATACTATTTATGAATTGTTCTTTTTATGCTCGTGGTGGTAATTAGTTTTAGATACAATTTATAGCTTCTATGGCTTATTTTATAATTAACTAGCGGTCCGCCCCGGCTTCGCTCGTGGTACATATTTCGCAATAAAAGGTAGCCTATGTTCTTTCTCAGGATCTAAAGATTGTCTGTGCCAAATTTCATCAAAATCGGTTGAGAGGTTTAAGCGGGAAAGCGTAACAGACAGACAGACAGAGTTACTTTCGCATTTATAATATTAATATAGTAGGGATTTTATAGCCTACTCAATTAAGTGCCTACTCAATTAATACCTAGTATAGTATTTGTTAATAAGAGTCTTGAGTTTTTGAACGGCATAGATACTAGGTGATCGTGGGTTCGTCTTTGTTTAATTGAGATTTTTTGTGGAGAGCCCTGATTTTGTTTCAAAGAGAAAAGCAGCCTTAGTAAAGCTCCGCAAGATTTCACCAGATAGGCGAAAAGACAAACAAATTTTTGTAATATTATTACAATAAATTGTTTGATATCAATGCTTTTTTTATTTAAAAAGAAATCCCAATTATTCGATATTACAAACATCCTCAATTTTATATAATTTGTTATATCTTTATCATGAATTGAGCATAATACACAAAGATAACATGATTAGAGACTTGTCGGAAGGATGCTTTCATAAACAAGCTTTGCTCTACCTAATAATATTATTCAGTCTATCAAAAATATTTCATTTATATTATAAATGGTAATTTTCCGTTTCCCTATTTCCTGTGTACAAAGTAGCCTTTACGGTATCTATCCCTTTTCCGATTTAGAAAAGGATCGGCTTAGCGGTTTTTACATGAGAAAGTAACAAATATCCGGCTTCAAAAATATTTGCTTTGATTATCGGTTATACCGGTTTATATTTTGTACCTTGAATTTTGGTAGAATGTTTCATCGAGATGGGTTTTAATCTTTCTGAGGTTATACTGTATATAGATGTAGTTCTGTGACGGTGCTATTTATTTTATAAATCGCCTGTAGATTCGCAAAAGTGATCTTTAGTTGAGGTATTAGGTAAATTTATTTACGTTCGATTAATGCTCGCAGATGCAATTAAGTAGGTAATTGGTCGAGTGTTGCCAGAGCGATATTTTACAATCGTCTCCATCGGGAATAGAACCCGAGATCTCTTTATCGAAATCTATATCTGGCTCAGTGGCTGTCTGATAAATATAATTACAGTTAATCATCTGAAGGTATTTTTTTGCTGTATGACAAGGAACTCATACAATTTTCAGCACATCTTATCCGTTTGTTTTTCATATACATTATAAATCGTAACATGAAATGAGTTAATCTCTTAGATTCCACGACCAGATCCTAACATGGCCGGATCCCGACACCTGAATAGAGTCAAACAACACATTGAGCTGTCAGATCGTGTGTGTTTCTGTTACTTATTGTTTACGAGAAACGTTATACGTTGAACATTTGAGTGTGTTACAAAGTGAATTAAAATTTGTACAAATAAATTAAAAATATAGTGAAAAATCACAAACAATAACAAAATGTCACATAACTAGTTCAGGAAAATGGCCTACGCTTGTTCTTTTTACACTTTATTATTGATGATAACAGAGCAGGTCTTCAATACCTGTTTATCTAATATTTTTAACGGAACCTGGTCCTAAGCTAACCATACCTTAAACCTAAAATGAATCTAAACAGAATATACATACCTTTCCCTACAAAAATACACATACTACCTTGTGATTTTTACGACGAGCCGTTATTTTTCATGTCTTGAAAAAGTCTCAAGACCTAACAAAATCTAAGTTTATAATCGACAGTCTTATTTTTATCTGTGTGTATTCGGTAATTCAAGGCTTGATTTAGGGTTGACAGTTAAAAGCTAACGTGAAGGAATGCTTAATTTTTAGCCCTTTAATAACACGAGATACAGCCCTCGTAGGGTCGGCTTATCTGTAACTAGATTTCCGCCCGCGGCTTCGCCCGCGTTTGCAAAGGAAAACCCGCATAGTTCCCGTTCCCGTGGGATTTCCGGGATAAAAACTATCCTATGTGTTAATCCAAGTTACCCTCTATATGTGTGCTAAATTTCATTGTAATCGGTTCAGTAGTTTTTACGTGAAAGAGTAACAAACATCCATACAAACTTTCGCCTTTATAATATATATTAGAAATATTAGATAGATTGTGTCCATGTATCACTTGGTTTTGCAATATTTTGTTAAGTATGAAGCATATTCATTGGGATATCTTTGTTAAGCGAGTTGGGTGCAACTTGTATAATTCAAGAATGTAGAGTTGGATCGTCCTCGTCGCACTAGGTATTGAGTCCTATCCATGCGTTATCATACAGCGTTGAAAAAATAAATTTCGTTGATTTTTCTGTATGTTTCGAAGCTTTCTTTGAGTACACATGGTTAAAATATTAATATTTATATTTTAACCATGTGTACTGTTTATTAATACGTCCATACGTCCATTTTAGACAATATAACACTCTTTATTTATTTACAAGTAAAGCAAGCTTTATATCTTACAGTTACATACGTGAAGAATCAACGCTGCGAGCAACATTCTGTTTTTAATACCCTTTGCTTTTTAATGGCGTGCAATTAGACCTAGCACAATGTCTCAATAGAATAGGGCTGTCACGAATAATAAATGTTAAATTTGATACAAAATTCCGAAAAACTCGATTATAGTTCTTCATTAGGTAAAGTTTTCATTAGCGATACATTTTACTTAATCAGGCATGAGACTTTAAAAATGAAAGAATAATGTTTATGTTTGGAGGAGTTTTCCGTCCGCGTCCGCTTCGTCTAAAACTTAATAAATTAAATAAATAAATATAAATATTTTTTCACTTTTTAAACTGCACTCATTATACCTACTACCTTACCTTAGAATTACCACAAGTTTAGACGCTGTTTAAAATCAGGGTCTATCTTCACACCAGAGCGTGTGGCAACCCTAGAATAGTGGGACGTCTTTTAATTACATCGTAATTATGAGTCGTGTGTAGTCGTGAGGGGAACTTTCTGAAATGATTAAAGGCTTAAAAACTTCACTTTGTCGTGTCGAATGTGTGAAGGTGTAATTGTCGTCGAGTTGCAATGCCGTCTAGTTGGCAGAATAGATTTTAGAAAATAATTTGAGTCTGTACCTATTTGCGAAATAATGATGGAAATGGAATGGGAAATTCAAAGGAAAATAACGAGTCAATGACATGATTCAGTCAAAATTACAAATCTTTTCGAAAAACGGAGAGGTTTAATAAAATATTACGGCTAACTTCTAAATGGACTTATAGTTTCAAACACAACATTTGAATAAAAAAAACAGCTAAAACTAATCATTGAAAAAATATAACGAATGTCCATATTTAAAACACAAGATTATACGTAACTATCTGAAAATAATTCAGGTAAATATTGGCCAGATGTTGTTACTGAAAATGTATATTCGTGTAATTTTCGTTAATATACGAAGTTACACAGTTCGTGAACAACGATTATATACGCGTTGGTTAATTTAATAACCTGAAGATGGGAAGGATCCGAAATATACAGGGTGTAATCGTTAAGTGCGCACAGGCGATTATTAAGCTATTGCATAGCTTCTATCGCGGGCCTTGAGCGCGGGGACCGAATCCAGAAATTCCGTAACGTAAAAAACCTCACGCTCCCCACTCCGACGGGCACGGAGGTGTGGCTTGAAGGCATGCTATGCAATAGCTTTACCGCGGCAGTCCCCGAGTGTCACACGTCTTTTTCCGTAACTATTGCAGATATCAAAAAACTTTAAACTGATATCGAAAGCCCTTTACCTAATGAGTAAAATGACAATAATAACTTTTTAAAAATAAAACGGGAAATGTCCAAAAATTTTACACCAACACTCCCATACATTTAGTATGAGATATGACTATCCTAAACATGTAATATGAAAAATTTTGGTTCTTTTTTGAATTTGTGCTTAAATTACTTCGCAAATTTTAATAAAAATTTATTTAGAAACTGTAAATAGTGCTCGATGTGGAATACAATGGTATTCCAAAACGAGAACGTCACTTCGAACATTTGCTTTGAACCCAAAATGTATGGAAAATTCAATGTATGGAGTGTTTAATGTAACTTTTTTGGATATTTCCCGTTTTATTTTTAAAAAGTTATTATTGTCATTTTACTCATTAGGTAAAGGGCTTTCGATATCAGTTTAAAGTTTTTTGACATCTGCAATAGTTACGGAATAATCGCCTGTGCACACTTAACGATTACACCCTGTACCTATATAGTGTATTTCTTGTAAGAAACAGATACGATTTTGTAGTAAATATCTATAAATCCATGTCCAAAAAAATATAAACTACGTTTTTAAGATTTTATTAAAATATAATATCTTTTGTTTATACAAATTGTCATCATGAAATTAAATTCGCACCAGAGAAGAGGAAAATACAAATAACATAATTTAAATTTTATATTAAGGATATTAATTAAGCAATTATTACTAATTGATGATATTTAAAATGTACTCTGATATTATGAATTGTTTCCAACAAAATGTTACAGGCGTTTAACTCGATTACACAAAATAGCCGTTATATTTCCATTATAACAGACGAATCATGTAATAATTTATGAGTAAGTTTGATAGTCGATTTTAATACGATTATTATGGTTGAAAAATACATTTGTTTCAATTATGTTACAATTAAAGAAATAGTTCTAATGAGGGCTACTGTCGAGATCAGCTTTATCATATAAATTCAAAAATTTAATTATTTGATGAGAATCATTTCCTTTTTATTTATTTCTAAAGAGCATCTTTATGAAACCTTTTTCTAGTCTACTGCGTTCTGATAAAAATACAATCCGAGAAGGGTTATGTGTGAGTATGTTTTACAATGCTTCGTAGCGAAACAGCTTGATGGAGCTTGAAATATGCTGTTAGATTTTTATTATGAGAGTAATATTGGCTAGATTAAAATAATAAGAAACTATATATTATGAAAACCTGTGTCTACTAATATTTTTTCCTTCAAATTTATCGCTTGAGGTATCTAAATTAAGGATTTTAAAAGGTGATAAAAAAAATTCCGCTCGTCAGATTTTTGTTGATTTTACTTTTTCAAGAATAATTTATAATTTGTTATTTAAGTAAGGGCACATGTGAACGCTGTGCTAGTTTTTAAGTTCGAAGGCATGATAAGTGTTTTGACATGTTCCGTATTAGGTCAGCTCTCAGGCACGTTTGTTGGCAAGTGACGTTATTGGTAGAGTGGTTAGTGTCCTAGCTTGTGGAAGGTGCGGGTTCAATCTGTAGTATTCAATATTTTGAAATATGTACATAGATTTTGGTGAGCTGATTACTATTATCCACGAGCTGATTACGATAACATTGTAAATGTTTACATTCATCTGACTGATATGACCGCTTTCACAGCTAAAACATAGCACCGATTTGGATAACGTTTGGAATGAAAACTAGCCATTGTCAAATATAGGATATTTTTATTATTAAATCAAACTATACACGTGGCTTTGTCCGCGGGAGAAACCACGAGACACATTCTTCATATTATGGTAAATATACTCGGTACTCGCTCAGTACAGTATTATGAATGTTTGTCAGATTAGTTCCACAATAGTTGTTGATTAGTTTGCAACTAATTTGGGTTCCGTGAAGTGCGTGGGTGTTTTAATTTCTCTCAATTTTCACCAATTTAATTAAATAGTATTCTTATATCAATACAGATTGAAAAATAATTCCATAATCCTTAATGAGAAATATCATTACGGACGAATGATAATTAAATCTATTGGAATCGGAATTTGGGGTGGAGTCGTAATGAAATTTCTAATCCATGAAATTGATTTTAAATTTTTGATGAATTTTTATCCGATTATGGCGAAGAGATAATAATATGACTGTGAAATAATTTTTATCTTGATTTTTATTAAAATAATCGAGATACCAAATTTTGACGATACTTTTGTAAATTTTCTTAATCTTGTACTATGAAATTCTATATTGAATTCAATTATTTAATATCTCTGTAGAATTTTCTATTATTCTCTGGAGATTTTGAATTGTTTATTTTGGACTCGTATTAATTGGACTTAATCAAAACTCCTAAAGGTGATTCTTCCAGTAACAATAATAGATAATAATTAAATATTATATGAGCAGCAATTAAATATTATATGAGCAGTGGTGGCTCAGTGGTGAGACCTCGGACTTCGAATCGATAAGTCCGGGGTTTGAGACCGGGCGAGCGCGCAGGAAATAAATTGATTTTTCAATTTATCTGCGCATGTTGTAACATCACCACTGCTCAAACGGTGAAGGAAAACATCGTGAGGAAACCGACATGTCGAAGAATCAAAAGTTCGACGACATGTGTCATCCGCCAACCCGCACTTGGCCAGCGTGGTGGACTATGGCGCTGTACCCTCATAGGAGGCCCGTGTCCCAGCAGTGGGAACGTATATGGGCTGATGATGATGATGATGATAATGAAATATTATATCAGATATTTTATTTGGACGTATTTATGCAAAAAGGGACCAACCCACATTTTTTGTGAAATTGAGTTAAGTACACAGATAGTGTTAAAAAAACGTTTTCTACCTTCTCAAAAAATTTGGTAGAGTTTTGACTACTGTAAGTACAGTTTTTTACATGTCAGTTGCGGAACCAAACCAATTTCGCCAACTTTCATTATGCAAGATGGAACCAAAGTTGGTTGGTTCTATTTTAACACAAAAAGTATTCAAGGTTACCAGAACCAACTGACTTTGGTTCTTGTTTGCATAATGAAATTTCTAGGCCTTTAAGTTAGCAAATGGCTTAATTCTATGTTGAATTTCATTTATATGTTCTATTTATTTAACTTTAATCATGTTTTTATTATAAAAAGCACTAAATAAGAATTCTCAAATTGATATACTACAATTTTACAAAAAAAAAAAATGTATCTACTTAAAAGTAAACATCTATTACTTCAAAATCGGGAGTCCCGGAAAAGCCATTGATATTATCTTCTACAATATCTTTGGTCTTAATTTTTATTTTATTTTTAAAAAAGACTTTTTTAAAAAGACTAAAACAAAAGACTTTGTCTTCACAGATCTCTTCAAAATCAAAAAAATAAAATAATGAAAGTCACTACCACGAAGACAGAAGAAAGCAGAAGATGGTCTATTGTATCTTAGTTAAATACCAAAGTAGTGTCATTAAAGTGAAACAAATATATCTATTTTGATATTATTACAATATTATCATGATCTTCTTGTCCTTAATCCATGTTATTTGGAGTCGGTATAACATGGTTTATTTTTCTATTCTCCTGCCAAACATCAGGGCATAATTTACTCTTTTTTCTTTCATAATGTAACTTTGCACACTTACACCTCTTTCCTTTGGCCTTCCTCTTATTCAGCATCCATCAACATTCATATCCATCACTTTCTTAGTCATATGCGTGTCATCTATCCTCACCACATGTCCGTCCCAAGACTGACAATTCCCTTTCAATCTTGCTGTAATAAGACCAGTTTAAATCTTCTTTTTATATATTCAATCCCTACTTTATCCATTCTTGTCACCCCACACATCCATATCAACATTCTAATCTTCGCTAAATGCAATCGTTTTTCTTCCATCTTCTTCACTGCCCAGCTTTCCAATCCATAGAGTACGACAAGTCTAATCAAGGATTTTTATATATTTCCTGTTAACTTTAAGGGCATACGTAAGTTGCAATTAGTTCCAGCGAACTTTCGCTGTATTAATTAGCCTGTTTTGATTGGATGCTTAACGTTATTCTTTAATTATGGCAACAATAAAAACCAAAATAATTTTGCAATAAAGAACCAACCCACAAAAGTGTTTTTTTGCAAAACAGAACCGGGTGGTTTTTCAAGGATTATTTTGTTAAAATTTAATAAATATCCATGTATCTGGTATCCCTAGATAGGATTCAATATGATACATACGCTCAACAACTTTTTTTCTCCAAATTTTACAACATATAGTTTTTGCAAACGATTTTCACAAAAACCTCATTTTCTCGAAATTGATTCGGTGTGGGTTGGTCCCTTTTTGCATAAATACGTCCATTTGTTCTACTACTATTAATGTTTTTATCAATATTAGATAATGCTTTATGACTGAATAAAGTTATTCTTTCTTTAAACATAAATAAATACAAAAGCTCGATGTAGGATTAATTGTTACATCATATTTTGTATAGGTAGATATATTATTATATTGATATGATATACTCAATAATGAGTACGATTATAATATGTTCGAGTTAATTAGCGTCAGTGAAATGAGCTTATAGGATCGTCAGTTAATCATTTTCATATTTAATTGATAAGTCAGCAGTACCGGATTGTCCAAAATCTCAAAATTTGCATACATTTAAATTTGAACCCAGTCATTATTATTTGTCTTGTTATCTAGATTAACTTAGATGAATGCGTTTTAAAGAAGTATCTGCATATTATATTAAATCATCTCTTTATGTATGTTTCAACATAGTAAATCTTGTACAGAGCACACACACAGTAACCTTACTTGACCCTCATTCAAGGAATAGGGTTGACAGATTTCCGTAATACCTACTTATTTAGCCTAACAGTTTTTGTGTTATCAACGCAGCTGATAGATATTGAGATTTATCTTCACTTTCTGAAAGAGTACCCGTACCCTGAAAGAAAATCTATCCATAGCCCATAGTACAAAACCATTCAAGTGGGGAAAAGATATCCAACTAAATACGAAAATTTGTGAGGATGTATGTATGTTTGTTAATCTTTTACGAAAAAATATCTAGTAGGGTAGAAGAGAATAACACATGGGCTATAGAAATACCTACTTGACTATACGCGGGTTAATCATCGGTTGAAACCGCGCGGCATAGCCAGTAATCTTATAAATATACTTGCGGTCCGCCCCGGCTTCGCCTGTGGTACATATTTCCCAATAAGAGGTAGCCTATGTTCTTTCTCAGGGTCTAAAGATTGTCTGTGCCAAATTTCATCAAAATCGGTCCAGTAGTTTATGCGTGAAAACCATACATACATACATACATACATACAAACCTCTCCTCTTTATAATATTAGTATAGATATTCATGGCTGGCAACCCTAAACTTGCACGTAAGTCAATAAAGTAAGATTCACTTGTTAAGAACTATTGTTGTTAACTTGCGATCTAATTAACAAAGGGACGCAGTTAATATATAAAGGGTCGAGAATGTTCTAGAAGCATATTCAAAGATGGCCGCTCAGCTTGTATTTTGTGTCAATTAATGACATCGCTTCCTTCTTTAAATTGAACTTGTCAATTTTGTTTACGTTATTAATGGCTATGTTCAGAATTTTAATGAGATTTTTAAATATATATTTCATAAATTTAAGATTTCTATTCACATAAATTATAAGAAATATCCAGTATCGATTTCAAGGAAGGTTTTGAGTTTATATTTTCCTCTTTCTCATGTTATCTTCAGAATTGGTTTCTCATAAAGTGTTACATTTCACGAGAAACTGGAAATGTATCAAGATTGCAAAGGAAATGGCTAAGTACTATTTATATTTCTAGCTTGAAAGCGTTGAAAAAGAAACACGATGAAGGAAATAAATCTAGATGGATTTGAAATGAAGATTTGATTTGAGCTCTCGTCGGATTTGCTGCAATTTTTCATTTAATGTTTATATTTTTTTTATCGTATTAGGTAAGATCGAGGTTTGACTTAGAATGTCTGGTTTAGGATTATTTGCTGCTCACTTTTAAGTTGTGTTTTTGAACACTATTTTTTATAAAAGTTCTGTCTTTATGTTTTGAAATCAACAGAAACATTTGGTTTCTTTCCTATAAATATGTTATCAATTCCTCTTATCTGGAATTTCTTTATTCAATTTTTCCTTAACCTTGTCCATGTTTCAACGAATTTCTTACAATATTCGAAATATCTCTTCTCAATAGATAACATCAGTTATGAATAGACTCAAGTAGGCAACATTAAGATATCAAAAATATAGATCCTATAAAGTGCGGGTAAAATATCACCAGTTTACGATCCTGGCCTGACAAACCAGAGGTTAGTTATGGGTCCCCGGGGCTCACAATGTTCCAAGGAGACCCAAGGTCGATGCTGTTTTCATGTTAATTATAAGTTTGATTAACTTCTTGATGTGCTGTTTTTAGTTTTACAATGTCGTTGTGTGTTTATCTTCAGGCAAAAGAAAAACATTGACAGATACAACTAATTTACTAGAATAAACTGGTATCAGCAGTGTAAACTAGTTCTTTCTAATATTCATAAGGGAATCCTTGGTTATGGATTTCTTTATCAGAAAAGAAAGTTGTTTGAAGCTTATGAAGTTTATTAATTGTTATAAACGTGCTTGATACGGTTGCTCTTAGCGGTTGCTGATCTCTATCCTATTGCTATTACGGTGATAAAAGCCAATAATATTTTTAAAACAATATATCGAAGGACGAATCATCCGTTTTTTTATTTAAATTTTATGCGTTGTTATTTTTCATGTCTTTCTTACAGTTTCAGATATTTAAAATTATATTATCTCATCTCAACTTACAACTGAGAATAATACACAAATAGCGAAAGATGAACAACATCCCATTAAAATTAATCCAATAAGACTCCGGAAACGAATTGATAACAATCATCGTTCAATACAATATTTATTAACAATTTATATTATAATAACGGAACGGTATTTCCCCCGGGCTACCCGTAAAATTGTTTCAGAGGTAAACCACGGCAGTGGTCCCTCGAGTGCCAAAATACAAAATGATATTGTCCAAAGTTACTTTTAGTACTCCCCAATGTGTTTTGACTGAGGTATTGATCTTAGGGTCTTATTGGCCGTTGATACCTGTCATGGCTGATGGTAATATATTCAGTGTTTTGAAGCAAATTGCTCATAATGTTATTTCTTGTCTTTCATTCACGATTCTACGTCTCTTATAACATTATAGCTAAACACTCGTTGATAACAAATAGCTTATAATGCTATTTCTTCTTTTTTTTTATTTGGATTCTCCGTCTTTAATACCTTTGGACTAGCTACAAATCTCGTTGATGGATTGACTTAATTTATTTACACGATTTTGCATTTATATAAAAGAGAATTTTTACGTAATTTTTTACCCAGACATTCTCGTGGGAGTGAAACTCCAAGAGTTTGGCTTTGTAATTAATATCAGATTGAGTTACCGTGTAATATGGCCGGATTTTGCCTGTTAAAAAGTTGTATCGTATTTTGAAATCATTAATTTTTAGGATTTGTTTGGGCGATATTGTAATTTTTACATTACGGACACATTCTTATGATTCTGGCAACCAGATTGGTTCCCCTCGATTTTTAATTATATCTTAAATTTAGGTAGTCTCCGAATCTTTACTTTCCAATTCAGATATCAATTATAGAAAGATATCAGTTTCATTATCAATGGACGAACAGACAAATAATTATTATTCAGAGCGACTCAATTCTTCATCAATAAATTCAAAACAAAATATGGCATGATTCCAAAATAGTTCCAACATCATCTATATATATAGAAACGTCTAATTTATAACACTGTATAAGTGCAGAGGTATTCGATGGCGAAAAGACTTTATAGCAAACACTTTCACAAAGAACAGGAACTCCAAAGGACTTTAAAGCTATCTATAAATTGATTGCATCAATTGTTGCAGAAGAGACGACACCCAGCGTAGTCGTCGCGAACGATTCTTCACAGGAAGCCGTTGATAAAGATACAAAGCTGCCGCACAACGAGGGAAACATGATAGTCGGTGAGTCACTGCCCTTATCGCGTGATTATATTTCATTGTCCAATTTGTTACTACAAAATAAACAAGCTGTTCCTAAGACTGAGCTCGTGCGTACAGAGATGTAAATACAAAAATTGGTCCATATAAATTATAGCTTAGCTTACCGAGGAGCAATGGCTCTATAACAAAAAAAGTTTCATGAAACAAAAGAAGAAGAACAATTTTTTGTTGTTACTACATAACCCTTTTGTATTGTTTTTAGAATTTAAAAAATTACATGTTCATTTATCATTCTGTAAGGAATGAAATTTAAATTGTAATACAGCACTCTTAGGTATTACAATACTAACAAGATAATTTAATTTCAACATAGCGTTTATATGACTTTCTTCACCAGCAGATATCAAACACATCTTCATCCAACGCTGTGTGTTTTAGAAAGACACATAATATTGATGTTTTGCATTAAAACAAAACATGTATTATGTGTCGAATAAAACACACAGCGTTGCAGTTTACTGCTTGCTGATGAAGATGCTATGAGCTTGGCAGATGACAGCGCTTCAAAGGCGATGTCAAATTGGCGATGACAGATGACATACTAGGGACGCGCTCTTGCTAGTGAGGTGAAAGATCCATCGATATTCGGTAAGGTGACCCTATTTTATAGAGATATATAGGATTCATAGACTGCTTTCTTAAGAAGCAGTCTATGAATCCTATGAAATCTCTATAAATAAGGTCACCTTACCGACTTTCCGTGTATCTTTCACCTCACTAGCAAGCGCGCGTCCCTAGTAAATGTCATCGCTTTTGACGCGCCATCATCTTCAAATGTCAATCGGCATAGCATCTTCATCAGCAAGCAGTAAACTGCAACGCTGTGTGTTTTATTCAACACATAATACAAAACTATCCCTTCAGTAGTTCTTGCGTGAAAGTCGGACAACAGACAAAAAATTATTTATTTTCAATTTGTTACCCTAAAGACGACAAGGACCTCTTATACCATACCATATATTTTTCTCAGTTTTTATTCAACGTACCGGATTGAACTCTCCTATTGTTTTATTATATATGTTTTGTATGAGTAAACCCCTGTACAGACGGTCGAAGCGTGTAAGTATAACCCCTGTTTACACGATCGAAGTGTCGGTAGAGGGGTATCATGTTATACAGGAGAGATTTTAAACGCATTGGCTGGTTCTAAAGCAATCCTATTTGCTGGATATATGATACCTTTTGGCTATACTGGTGTGAAAGGAATAGGGATTTTAAAAATGAGTCGTTATATTATAAGGATTCAGAAATCATCCATGTTAAGCTATGTGTAATATAATTGGCAATTTAAAAAATGCATGGGATGATATAATTGATGTCCTTATTAAAGCTAAGAATCCATTTAATATATTTTTGATCTGAACTAAAATATCATTAGTACAATAGTTGATAACGTTTTTCGATGAAGTACTTCATTCCAACCATTAATTAATATGAGAGTTAATCAAATGAATAGGAATGGAGAGCTATTGCGCCTGAGATTGAATTTCAAAAAAATCATGCAAGAGCATTTAATAGAGCAATCGAGCTAAAACTCGAATTAAAAAAAAAGAACAAAGCAATCTTATACGAGAATTGGTATTTTCCTCCAACGTCCATAAATCATCTACTTACAAGAAATAATAGCTGTAACGATCCACTTTAAAACTATTCGACGACAAGTTAGAGCTATTTTATACCCAACCGAACACGGTAGATCCACTTAACCATTTTATAGACAATTTACAATTTGAGTCGTAGCATTTAACCGCTTAAGCGGCGATTAACTTTTCCCTTTCTGATATTTGCGCGGTATTTATATCAATTTTCAATACAATTGTTTCGATGTTTCTGAGAAACAAACTGTATTTAACGGGCTCATAAGCAATTTGAAAGTTGGCGTGTTATAAATTTGTAACTAGAACTGACTGAACAAAACTGTTTGGTTGAAAGGATTACAGTAAAATTGGTTTTTCGTTGAAAAATTACATCAACATCATTTTCGGGAAATAAACTTTCTAATTGTGAGTAAATTCTATAATTTATTTCTGGCTGATTCAGTGAAGAGTTATTATAGATTGGTTAGTTTAGCATCAAATGTTTCGTACGTAGTCAACAAAAATCCTTTGAGTAACAATTTGCTTCATTTGCTTAGTCTAGACACCATTTCAATTCGAACACAATTAACATAATATTGACTGACGCTCCCCCGAAATTCTGTATAGAAATGACGACTAGGCCCAACCACGGGTTGCAATTAGGGAGTTATGCAAATCTAACTGCACCAGACCGCTGAACTAAAGTTGGTAACTTTGGTAACAATTGTCAATGCTCTCAGCGTGATGGACGTTCTAGAGTATCTTATTCAAGGAATGATCTAGAATGTTCTATTGCATATTTGAACAACTTTGTAACGTGAAAATGTCTATGATTATACCGTGTGTTAATTGCAGAAGACAATAGTTTCATAATTTATGTCAATGGTTTCTTAGAGGTGAGGTTACCTTTAAAACTTAAGAAAAATTAAAAGAAAACTGGAATACTGATTATACATTACCCTAGGTTTAATGAGGTTTCCAATATAATAAAATCCATATAATGCTTACTAACCGCGAACTTTATTATTAGGTACGTTTATTAGTTTCTCTGGTTTCCAGAACTTCTCCGTACCACTGGTACTCACAATAATTAATATAAATTCCTCTATCGGTTTTCACTTCAACAGTTGCATCTCAAACAGTAATATCGTGATAGTTATCAGTCTGTAGAACTTCATCGATTGAGATACGGCTTCTGAACTTTGACCTCCCCTTCTGAGAAATGTTGGTAACTTGTTGCTGTGTTTTCTATGACAAATGTATAGTGGAGCTCTTCAAGTTTGACTGGATCGATATTTCGAGAACTTTCGAGAAACTGTAGAACACTATAATAGGGTGTAAGTTGAACTGTATGGTAGGAAATATTGTAAATATTATCGTTATTTTTGGTGTGAGGATTGTGGCACCTTTCTTATTCCTAAAAAGATTTGATATCTTTACTTTTATATAATATCATTTAAATAAAAGTAGATGGATACTAGAGTATGAGTCTTTATATCATTATTGATTCTACGTTAATTTTCTTGACATGAATGCGAAAATATCACTCTACTCATCTGGATCTGCAAAGAAAACATGACCTATTTCATGTCGTCGATGTTCATAACATCGCAAAGAACACGTTATAAATATGATAATATGAAATGTTTGAAAATGTAGCACACATTTAAGCCTGTCTACGAGGTCTTTACAAGTAATATATCTTTTGAAAACTTTATTAGGCTTATCATTATAAGGGTCTAAGGATATGTTGAAAGCGATGTAAAGGAGAATCATAGGACCGCAAATGTTGAGCTCTGTTGACCAGCTTATTGAAAGATACCATTCAATTACTGCTGTAAACAGGGATGGAGCTATACAAATTGTATCATGCATCCTTGTCTCGTATTGTATAGTCTTTAATAGGATGTATTAGATGACCAATACTAGGAAGTTAGCTGGCAGGACTATAAATAATGTCTGCAATGTGAAATAAAATGCTAGTGGCTCGATAGTGACAGGAAGTTCTTTTCTATATTATATTTCTAAATCTGAATTTATTCTACACACTACGTCTTCATTAAGAACTAGTCTCTAGCCCGTACAAAGGCTAGTTGATACGGGATACAAAAAAATACAGCCTGGATATATTTTGGCAAAACTGTTATAAACTTTAAAGCTGTCAATATACCTAAAATTTATCTTTAGACACAAAACTAATTTACCTTAGAAACTGGCTCAGTCACTTAAGACTGGACTGGTGGCAAAGATTTAGTACTCCTGTAACCTGTTAATCTTATTGATTATCCTTTCATAATTTGAGAGGTTGCCTTGGTAACCTTTATTTTTATTGGTTTGAAACTTATTTAGGCGCGTTGAGAGTAAAATTTCAAGGTCGCGTCATGGAAATACCGTCACGACATGGAGTGAGACGACGATTTTGGTATTTTTTAATCTTGCCAAAGAAGTTTCGCTTCTGACACGTGTGCTCGGCACACGCGCTCTTTTTTCGATGGAAAGTCTTCTAGAACATTATGGATTTTTCTGGAATTAAATGATTTTTTTTTGTTCGCAGACATCGTCATCCCGTCGCTTCTAATAGCTGCGCTATTCATCGGCAACGCATTCATTGTGCTTATAATATACAAATATAGGAAACGGTATGTATTATTATTTATTACTTTTTATTACAGACTAGCTTGCGGCTCGAGGCTCCGCCCGCGTCTTTAAAGGAAGTTCCTATAGCAATGAGATATTTCATAACCTGGTAAAAAGGAACCTATATCCAGAGATGGACTCATTCGCTCCGTCACATTGTGACGTGAAAAACACACAATCACAGAAACGCAGTTTCGCATTTATAATATTACATTACTGTATTTTTTGGAATTTTCTGACGAGTTTTTTTCGGAAGTATGTCTCAGTATTTTGAAAACTGTTTAACCTACTTAAGATTTAACCACAACCAATATCCATACCCTTGTTTATTAGCATTAAAATTAAGGGGTTTCATCACTTACCGTCTTCTTACCGTTGAGTAATGACGTAAAGCTCATAACATCCATTACGTCAACGTCAAATTTTACTAATTGTTAGCAAAACAAATCGTTTTACAATGTTGGCAGAATGAAATATAATAAGCATACACAGGGTTACTCTGCTATTTGTATTTGTAGTACTATATGCATTTTCAACCGACTTCAAAAAAAGGAGGAGGTTCTCAATTCGACAGTATTTTTTGTTTTCGTTACCTCTAAACTTTCGATTGGGTGAATCGATTGCGACAATTCTTTTTATATTTGAAAGCTAGTGCCTTCCTAATTTCTATTGGTCGCGTTTTGTCCAGTTCTGACCATTTGGTGTGGTTTTGGTTTAATGTTAAAAATAATTATTAATAAAGTTATTTCTATTTTCTACATTCAGAAGTGTATTAGATGCTGTATGACATTAGACTCCACGAACTACTGTTTACTTTCATTTGTAGAGCGTGTTGACTCACACTAGATAAATTGATTTCAGTGCAAGTAACCTATTTATGTCCAGTAACGAACTTCATTAGGATTCTGCGAGTTTTTCTTTCTGTGCAAGTTGAGAATGTTAAATGTGTGTAGCTTTTTTTTTAATTATACTCAGTCTTGTTCCTTCATTGCATATGTTTGTTAAACAAGCTGAAGATGGTTATTAAAATAAGTCGAAGATGACGTTATTAGTGCTAGAACGAGATGGGGCTTATATTTTGTCTTTTTCGCATAGGGGCTGTTACAGGTAACCCTTACAGAATGTGTTATAGTTACAGTGTAATTATATTATGTAGTTGCTCTGAATGAGCGAGGGGTCTGGACAAACATATGTATATTTCTTATGGTATAAGCATAGTTCCCAATTTTCGTAGCGGAATATTTTTTTAAATATAATTAAACGCGGAGTATTCGTTCGCCAAATGTTACCAAATATTTTATTAAATACAATAAAAATGTTACACTCGAAAGTAGCGTATTTAAATATGCATTTTCATCTGCCTTTCGGAAAGAAATAATTATTAAAATTGTTAGGAATTATATTTCATCAAATAATTATTTATCTTTATTTATGTTCTATTGTTATAGCACCATCCTAAATATTCCATTGAATCTTTTATGAAGAGACAATTGAAAAAGAACGAGTATTTCGTGGTTTTCTTTCTATTACTTAAATACCTTATATAACAAACTACTTTAATCTTTAAATAATAGCGGTTAGAGTTCCTTTTTCTGTAATAAAAAGGGCAAATGAAAGCTGATTACCTCAAAGTTCTAACAATTGAATTCCAATTGAGCGTGTTTGAAACTTTGAAACGATTACTTTACAAATTTCTTATAACCATCTTTCTAAAATGTATTCTGAGAAATTATACCTATGTTTATTCATAAAAAATAATATGTAATGAGGAAATTATTGACGGGCAATTGATTGAGTTTTGGATTAAAAAAATGCAATTGAAAAACGTCCTCGTATAAGAAAAATATACAATTTTAAGAAATAACAATGTCCAAGATTTATTTTATTTTCAGAATACAGCCGAACACGTAACATTTCTCTCAGATGTATTTTGTTAATATTTTGTTAGGACTTGGGGAATCATAGTCTCGGTTACGTCCATTATAAGTTATAACTGCACTCTACAGAGTACCTAATGAATGTCTTAATACTGCAAAAGTAACTCAATTATTTAACAAAAAAATGCGTGTTAATTATCAATTGATTTCTTAAATTTATTTCTTAACGCAGCTCATCATTGTTTCTTTTTTAAAAACGTTTCAAACTCTTCTAAGATGCCCAAAAATATTTTTGGATATACACAAAATGCAGATTTTCGTTACGTTTTAACGTTTCATTTGGCATTAACATATCACAGTAAAAACGGAATATTTGATGAGCGAAGTACTCTTAAGTACCGCACTTCGTCGCAACAAAATTGGGTTGTCGCTCGAAAGTCGTCCAATTATAATATGTCAAAGAAGCATTTCTATTCACGAAACGTCTTTGTTTAGTCCAGGCTGTTCCTTGGAAATACCAGGAAATAGTTTCTTGTCCGTCTTTTGTCGCTTGCACACTAATTTTCTTTGTCTTGTCGCGACTTCATAGCGTTTATATGGTTATATCTCTTTGTACTTTGACTTGATGAATTGCGCAAAACGTAGCATGTTTTTACGCTTAAAGAAAAGTTTTGTAGGACAGAAAAATTGAGTTACTGTATTGATGTTTTAATGGATGGGTAACTCGGTTAAATATTCTCTGGTGTTTATAATAATCAAGTGGTTCTAAATTGAGTTTTTTGACCTAAAAGTCGGAATGAAAATGACTAGTATTTTTTCTTTGTGAGGATTTATGATCCGAGCTAATCATTATTTTCCTAAGGTTAATAATCTGGTCTATTAAAACGCACACTTGGCTTCAAAAAGTTGAAAGGCCAGTACCTAACTCATAGATTCATGCATATTGTTAATAAATATGGCATTTATCGAATTTTCTATGTCCAGATCTTACCAAGGCGAGCAGAGCGGCTGCGGTGGCAAGAAAATATAGAATATGTATTTATTGCAGCATCTATATTTGTATGTAATTAAATTACGTTTTTGTAGAACTGCGCTAGAGTAAAGATATTTTGTTCTTTGAAAGATATTGTAGTAGCTAGAAAAAAAAAATTTATCGGTGCTAAGTTATCGATAGACTATTTCGGTATATTTTTACCTTTTAACATGGAAAAATATAAGCGAATTTCCTAGCTTGCTAACCGACCTAAAGCATTTTTTCTGTATTTTCGTTTTACTTTAATTTTAACAAATGGGAAGCTCCCAGCAGTCTAAAGAACAAATGGAATATATTTATCACGTCTCTGTCCAGGTTATTTCAAGGTAATAGCGAGGTACATAATTTATCCCGACTTCATCTGGGGTAGTCAGTCTGGGCTTAATTACAACGGTCTTAAAGGATTTTTGGGGATTAACTCAAAGAGATTGTCATTTCATTACGTGGAGATATAATTTGCGTGGGAATCTCGTTATTGCGAGTCCCAGAAGATGGCCAGGGTATTAAGAAGAACCAATTTTGAACTATAGTAGTTTAGGCGTGCGGCTTGTAGCACGAAAGTTTAGGCAAAATGATAACTCTTTAAAGTTTTGTACTTGTTAAAATAGATAAATCTAGTAATATTGTACTTGAAGTAGAATTACTGAAATATCTATTATATGTATTATGTATGCTGTGTTAAATAACATTATAGTCTGGAAGTTGGTCTGCGACGTAAACGTATAATAGCTAGAAATATAGAACTTTTACTTACTGTTGTTAAAATGAAACGCTAGCTAGAGTAATGTAGTTAAATTAATGTAATAAAGAAGTACGTCACGTTTTTAAGGGAACGAGGGTGGACATAAAATGGTTTAGTGAACATAATGCATACTGCATTTTAAGGGTACGCAATACTATAGTAATAGTAATATTTTCAAGATTATCCATTTAAACATACAATAAAAAAAACTTTCAAGGTTATATGACTGGATCTGAAGTTGATGTCCGTAGAGCATAATAAAACAGTCTTTAGCATAGAACGTTCCTATCTTCTTTACCTTAACTAAATCTAACGAAATAGATTCATCTGTCCCATACTTAATGAGCCCTCTTCACAATCGAAAGCGTTGTCCCAACAAACGATCCTCGATGATTGCCGCCATTACGACGATAATAAATAAACATCTACAATGACGGTTAATCGATTTAAACTATCGTGATTGCCTCTACTCGCCCAACGTTGTCCATTGTAAAGAGGGTTAATAAGTTTATTGAACTCATCGTTAACATGATTTCTCTCAACATAAAAAGGACCTTTCTAACCATACTTTTGTTACAGGAAAACAGATGATTTGGAAGACGAATTCAACACAATACCACTGAACGTGAACGGCAACGTGCACAGCGCGGGCAACGCGGTCTAGTCCCCCTCGCCTATTGGTTACACTCGATAATGCTACGTCCACACGGAGCTAACGAACAACCAAAGATACTTCCACACACAGAGCTTGTGAATGACGCATGGTCTACACTTAGCCAATATACAAAGTATGTTTAAGCAGAGCTGATGAACAAGCAATGGTATGTCCACGCAGAGCTGATGACTAATGGTGTATTCACGCAGGGGTGATGAACGAGTAAGAGTTAGCGAACTATTTGAAAGCAATGATTGACCAATGTTTGTCCATACGGAGCTCTCAGTAATGGTCTAAACGAAGCTATATAGGATCTGTTATCCTACTACTATCCTGTTACGTTTATACGATGATATCGCCAAGATCGTGGATCGGTGTGTTACTGTTAGAGTTACGTATTCGATGCAATAAAAATTCTTCATCAAAGTTTAATTTTAAGATATGTCAGATTCAGCTCTTTTCAAGCTCTGTTTGGACGTAGCGTTATGTTTTACTTAAATCTAGCAGTGGTGCCTAAAGCTAATTTTTTTATTATTTAGCGTCAAATGAGGCTTTTCGAGAACTTCTAAAAATAAAAGTCTTGCTCTAATTAATCTTGTTGGCCTTTGAAAATTGTCCGCTGGGTGAATGTAGATAAAAACGGGCACTTAATATAAATTTCTTTTATTCTGAAAATATATACAATTGCGTAGTTGTTTTTGCGGCAAGTCTTCAATAAACGCATGTCGTCTGTTCAAGAGTTTTGACAATAAATTTCCTGAAACTCCCTGTTTTTGTCTTAATGCAAAATGTTCGATGAAAAATTGTTTGTAAACGCTGAATTTGTATCCGATTAAATAAATATTATTCTCGTGCTCTGAGGTTTTTGATCTCGATCAAAAATACACCGCTCAGGGTGTATTATGAATTATTGATGTGCCTGAAAACGTGGAAATGCCTACTCGTGAATTGTATTACATTCGAGTGTAACCTTTATCCGAAGTCGGGTAGGCTGTGGACGATCGATCGCGTGGTCGCTCGTGCATAGCCGGCCTTAACTTAGTTACATTATTTATTTATTAGATACCTCATAGTAGATCATCGTCCAATGTTTGATGGGAATCACATTTCGATCTATTTATTTATTTAAAGCCACAAATATGTTTGGCATTCAACAAAGTTGGATCAAAGCGAGGTACGGGAACATCGAAAATTGTTTTAATATTTACCTGAAATAGTTTTGAAACTTTCATACGAATAATTTAGCTGTACCTATGTTTGTAATTTTCTGACAGTTACCATTATTTAGTTAGTATTACAATCAAAATGTGATTCACATGAAACGAATCCCTTTAGCATTTAAGTAAGGACTGATATTATTAATACTCAGCTACAAATTGTCTACAGAACGAACCCTTATTGGCTTTCGGTCATAATGCTGTGTACACACGAAATCAACGAAGGTCAGTGTACACTAGGATAGGTATGATAGGCATGTTACACACGAAATATCTGGAACTATGGCTTGCCAATAGCTGAAGAAGTTATCACTTAGATAAAAAAAGAAAGAAAATACTCTAATTAAGCCGTAGGGCAGATATTTATGGAGGCGTCTACGATACTCTGTTTACGATGAAGTGGCATTGAGACTTGTCGACTTGTATCTTTTAAGTTTATTGAATAAACAAACATACATTTATATCTGTTGATTTTACGGGGGGATTGAAAATTATAGGGGAAATGTGAGAAAAAATTCAGCAACATTTTTAGTCGGAAAAAGCTCACATTACTGAGCTTATTTACCTTTAAAGAAAATCGATAGGATAGCAACGTTTATAAGAGTGAGACTCTATTGTTTTACGTGATATTGTGATCAGCTAGCTTTAACGCGCAGTTTTGCTTGCGTGATGCTTCGCTAAAACGGCTCTATGACACGCTAGCCAATAACCTATCTACATGTAAATTTTACTAAAATGGTTTTCTTTTGTTTTTGCGTTAAACAAACATTCATATAAATTAAAACGTCTTAAAATACAAACTCATTATTTTATTACATTTAAAAATTTATATCCAAGTTTTTAAAGCCGAAATAATTGAAGCACGCCTCAGGCAAAAAATCCAGGAAGAGGCGACTACCTTTGTTATTTTCGCGTATACAAGCCAAAGGGGTTCGTTTTGCGATAAATTTGAAGCCTCAAAGCATGATTCACACTACACCGTGCCGGGGACGAGCCGGGAAACAAATGAAACAATAATCCATACACATTTTAACGCCGTGCCCCGTCCGAGTACGGTCGAGTTAATGAATCACTTCATAAAAGTATTTTTTATTGTATGATAGGGAAGCGCTTGACCACAATCTCGCCTGATGGTAAGCTGAGATGTGGCCTAAGATGGAGCGCGCTTCTCTAGAACGTACCTGTTCACTCTTTTCTTGAAGACCTCCATATTGTACTCGTCGGGGAACATAGTATAAAGTATAAAATATTATGTTTGATAGAGCCCCGGACAGGGCATGGCCCGGTCACGACACGGTGCAGCGTCATCATGCTCAATGCTGTTTCTTTGGTTCGCACACTGCCTTTAATTTTCACCGTCAATTATTATGTATGGCTTCATAGTGATTCATGTTGTACCTTGTCTCTCCAAATTGTTGATGTATTTATATTCGGCGGAGTATGTAAGTATCTGTAATTAATAAAGCACTATCTTTAATTCATTTGTTTTATTTAAGATAATCCTACTGAAAATTCCTTAATATTCTATAGATTTGTTCCTTCTCTATTTAACATCGTTACCTCAAAAATTTCTGCATTTAAAGTTAGCTAACGTACAATATTATAAAGAATGAAAATGTAAATGCTATTCGTAAAATTTTTGTACGCTTTAATTTCAAAATATCCTGAATCGCGTTTAACCACATTTACATTAACCGAGAATTTCTTGATTCTTTAAGGAACAGAAAAACCTCAACAAGCTGTCTATGAAATAACTAGAAATAATTATATTTATAGAATAAATACTCATAGAAAATTGGACAAGGAAATGTGTTTAGAATTACAGAATAATTTTAAACGGAACATCATCACAAATAAATTTAACTATGCCATCCTCACCATTTTCATTCATTCATTTTATAGCATAAATAAACAATTCATGAAATACTTCTAAATTAAACGGTGATATTGGAGCTACATTTGTTGCTAAGCGTCCACTGTCTGCGGACAGAATTAAATATTCAAATACTATGCAGAGGGAACTATTTTCATTTTACGAACAATTTTAGTATGGAAAGAATGAGGAACTGCTGTTAATTGGATTCAACATACTGGATAGCATTTAGAAGTCTTATACAATGAGAAAGTTCGTTCAGATTTCCACTTATCATGTTATATATGTTACCTAGTAGGTAGGTACCTACCGATGTTCTGCGCAATTCATTTAGTAAGATATTAACAATATTTTCTTTTGTTAGATAGAAGACTATATATAGTTATACTGATAAATACAATTCAATTTAAACAAAACCTTTTGAACATTGAATGTGGCATCACGGCCTGACATATTAAAATATTCAAGACCCTTTTGAAAACATGTAGGATTTAATTAAATAAATCGTCGATTCCATCTTTAAAGGTTAAACCACATTTACGATAGAATAATCCAACTATATTTCTACCCGTAAAGTCAAATTCTAAAATGTCGCAGGATTTAATTTCGTGAAATCGAATCAAGTAACACGTTTTAGCAGCTAGGTTTAAGAACTTCAATATTTGCTCAAAGACGAAAGACGGAATAAAGCGCCAAACATCGATAATCCATTTAAAATTGGATTTTGCCCTTCCGTTAGCACGTAGCTATCCTTTCTTCATATTGATTTCAATTAAAACTTAAGCTCTTTGTTTAAGATACTCTCAGAACTCTGTCTGTTAAGTATTTGTTTTGTGTAAAAGATTAAGGGAAAAAGTTATGGCGTTCTTTCATTTTAATGTTAGCTTGTGAGCATTCAAATCGTTGGTTTAGGCATCTTAACTTTGAAAAATCGAAATGATTGGGTGTAAACGTTGGTTTTGATTATTTGGCAGTATAATTTTATTTTATACTTATTATAGTCCGCCCCAATAACGACCTTAGAATAAGATATTTTAGTTATGATTCATATATAGTAACTTAGTAAGTATATCTTTAAGTATCTTAGGTACTGTAAAAAGGGTTTGTTTAGTATTAAATAAAAAAGAAATACAGCCTTAAGTTGATGAAACTGTATAAGAGATCGTCCCCACGTAAAACAATAGCACAGAGTCCCACTGGACTTGCCGAGACATATAGAGACGTGTCAATTTCAAAGCCACTTCAATTCCAGTGAAATTTTAGTTGAAATAAGCTTTAAGTATTATGTATCCCTTTATAACAAAGGTGCCAATCTACATGCATAATACTACTTTTGCACGCCTCATAAGCGAAGCGTTGAGGTGGGTACTACTGT
>CAJQZM010011257.1:0-16735 GCA_907164665.1 Colias nastes | reverse complement strand
AGGATTCTAATGAAGACGGAGGAAGCAGTAAGGGTATGTTTTACT
Source organism: Colias nastes (assembly GCA_907164665.1). Lineage (NCBI taxonomy): Eukaryota > Metazoa > Arthropoda > Insecta > Lepidoptera > Pieridae > Colias > Colias nastes. The sequence continues at coordinate 16,690 of CAJQZM010011257.1, read as the reverse complement.
AATTAATAGCTAATAAGTGAATGGAGTAAGGGTGCGTTGTTGCTTACAAGAATTTTGATTGTTGTTGTGGAAGATTTGGTATAGGACAGAGGTAATGGGGATAGTTGTTTTAATACGGGATTAGGTTACCAATATAAAGTTTACCTATCTAGGTACCTACATAGAAATATAAATCTAAGATAGTGGATGGGTTTATTCATAACATACCTACCTAAAAATTTTGTAATTACCTACTCTACAAAATATTTATTATTTATCATGTAGGATTCAATACTACTGTAGTTATAACTAGTAGTATATACTAATAGAAGTGTAGTAGTACCTACCTAGTAGTTAGTAAATAATAATGAGCGATGTAATTTCCATAATAATATTGATATGTTTAAATATAAAGATGACATACGGGATGGTAGAGTCATAGAGTTGAAAGAGTTTGTTGTTGTAGGTAGGTACCTACTTATTGGAAATTATAAAAAAAATATATAGGTATTTCTTAACAAATTTAAATTTTGAAACATTGAAATTATTTTAACAGGTAGGTACAATGAATAGGTACATAAAATTAAAATTATTCATCATATTACTTAGTCAAATACCTACTTAGGTAGAAGCTATACCTAGGTAGATAGATGAAATAAATTTAAATAATTAGATAGCATCTTAACAAATTTGATACCTTATACTTTTAAGACCCGAAGACTTCAAAATAAATAGGTAGGTATAAAAAACTAACCTACCTATGAAAAATACCTATAAATTCGAAGATTAAATAAATTATTTCAGACTTCTGTACATTTAATAATAATTAGGTACCTAATAACTTTGATGTCTTTACAATTGTTTATAAATAAGTATGAAAAAGGATATCTATAAGAAAGAAATAACTTTTAATACCTACCAAGATGTATAGTAGGTACCTATATATAGATATTACTATGTATTTCTAGGTAGATATTAAAAGGTTAATTTAAACTCACAAAAAAAACACGTTCACAATATTTTCTTCTTTTTATCGGAATAAAATGTTAATGGATTTTTTTAAAGATCCGTTTGTCAAGCTTTCACACATGAAGTGCTGAACCAATTTTGATTTTGAAAGTAGTTAAGTAGATTTCAACAATATAACGCAAACAATAATAAAATAATGAGATATGTAAACACAGTCATTTATTAAAAAAATACCTACCTAGATCAAGAAATAATAAATTTCGAGAAAGCTCGTAGCCGTCGGATCGCTGCGTTTCTTTAGGACGGACGGTAAAATGTAGAAATTAAGTAGGTAAATACTTAGAAAACAATTATTATAGACCTAATGAATAAGATGTTATTTTTACGTAGAGAAAGAAAAAAAATATGTAGAGATTGTTGTATGCGACAAGAAAACGATATAAGTAGGTAGTTACCTACCTATAAAATATTTTGAGTTTCTCCTTGTGTTTCTTTATGCCTTATTAAAAAACAATATATGTTTTAGGTATGTGTTTAAATTATTAAATGGATATTTGCATGAATGTCTAAATATTCTTATGTATTTAAATATTTATGGAAATAGTCTATTTTAAATAATATCCTGTCGCCGTAGTGTTAAACAATTAAATTATGCAAAAGTTTCTCTACAATTTAATAAACATGATAACGTTGGTTATAAATTAAAATTAAATTCGACTTAATTTTTTTATTAATACCTAATTAAAATACCTGCCTACATATTATCAATCAATCACCAATTTTAAAAGCTAATTTAAAAGGAACTCTGTTTTTCTAGCCTTCTCTTTCCCATTCCAAACTAAATCAGAATCATTGCATTGATACCGATCCGTTAGAAAATTTTCTTTTTCTTTTTATTCAATTAGACTTCTTCTAGAAGCACTTTTGAAACGTCATTAGGTACATATTTTTAACATTTACCACCGATTCGGAAAGCAGTATCTACGGAGAAGAACCGGCAAGAAACTCCATACCTACCTACTTAGTTGCTCTTTTATAAATCATGTCTGCAGTTTTACATGTAATTAGGTAGGTACCTAATAATATCTATGATAGTATACCAAATGCCTTTCTTTTATTGTTTTATTCATATTTAATTTAATAAGTTATAAAGAGTCTGTTACAAACAGTAGAAGGACCCTATTGAAAAAAATTTCATTGGGTAAATTAAAAGAAGAAGAAAAACTAGTCAGAGATATGTATAAAAAGTCTCCGCTGTTTTAAAAACGTAGATATTATAAAAAATTAAGAGCGATAAACAAAGTAATTATTTGTTTTTGTAAATTAACTTGTTTTTATTTCCACTGCAAAACGCCATGTTTTTATTTTCACCACCCGCTCTAATGTCTCTACCTACTTATGTCGTTTTCACTTCCGTATCGTCTTTGATGCTTGAAATTAAAACTTACCCATAGCTTTGATACAATTTATACTTTGTATTGTTCCCTCTTGATGGAACTGCATTTTATAATAAAGAAACACACACAATTCACTAGTTCCACTTTATTTAAAATTTTTATTACATTGCATAGCATCGCATCGCTGTCCGGTTGGAGTGGGGAGTGTTAGGTGTTTTCGTTACGGAATTTTTACATTCGGTCGCCGTGCTCAGTCTGAGATAAAAGCTATGCAATAGCTTAAAAAATTACGTAGGTAGGTATACCTACTATAGCTTTGAAATAACGGATGTTTATTCAAATATTTTGAAATAATATCTACTTGCTCGTCATTTGGCCGTAGATAAAACCACGGAGCAAACCTAGAGGAAATAAGCCATCTATACAAGCTACCTTAATAAGTTTTTAGGCCTGCAAGGACAAAATATTTAAAATATAGTGCAATCGACCTTCGTTTAAAACGGAAATAACAGCTTAACCTGGCAATTACAAATTTTAATGTAAATGTTTAATTGATATTACCCTAATTAATTCAGAGTTTATAATTTTCTGTAATGCTTTTCCGCTATTAGGTATGTGCTTACTTAACTAATATTTTAGAATACATACATGCGTATTTTAATTCATCTTTAGTTATGAAAAATAATTTATTTGCCCATGTTTACCTATTTTTAAAATGTTCATACGCATGTTTTTTATTCATCTCCTTTCTTTAACTTTAATTCTTAAAGCACGTTTAAGTTTCAATATCATCAATATTGTATACGAATAAAGAGGCTTTTTAGTTTTCATACCTACATATTTCATCATCACTACATACCTAGTAGGTATAAAACAAAGTCGCTTTCTCTGTCCCTATGTCCCTATATGTCCCTATGTATGCTTAAATCTTTAAAACTACGCAACGGATTTTGATGCGGTTTTTTTTAATAGATAAAGTGATTCAAGAGTGTTAGTATACCTATAATTTATTAGGTTCTGGACAAAGTGGGCGAAGCCGCGGGCGGTAAGCTAGTAATGTTATAAAAAGAAAATTATTCTAAGTAGAAAAGCTAATACAATATCTGGTAGATTCAATTTCTTTATTTTTACAAAATAATTATGGCCTACATAAACAGATCGTTTATTAAAGGTTATATCTTAATAGATGTTAGAACTTTAATATTTATTAGGTATCATCATTATAAGTATTTTATGGTACCTACCTATGCAAAACTATAACTATTTAAGATCAGTAGGTACCCGCACCGTCGGTGAAACACCCTGTATAAAATAATATTAGATAAGTATGTAGGTATTCTAAAACTTATAAAACAGGATGTAATTTTAAAGAGTCAAAATAACAAATGTAAGTTATACACACAAATTATAACCACATATAATCTACCTACACTTTAATCCACATTTACAAAATTGCTAGAAAGCCTTCCTTAGATAGATATATAAAAGAAAACAATTGCTATGAAAATCTTTTATTCCAATTATTGAGCATTTTATTTCCATCTGAAGCCACAAATGCAGAATGAAAATATATTATATGTCAAAATGACAATTTAGAAAATTATCTGCATTATTAATATACAGGCATATAAATAATCTGGTAGGAATAGGTAACTACTTTTTACATACCTACTATATTAAATTAACTAATATAGCGCAACCGGCAATACCCAACAGATTACAGTGAGTTATCAAACATTGTTTCTTATTTTGGTTGCTCAGACATCTTTAGGGTAGTTTCCACTCGTAGGTATAAAGTTTGACAATTAGTAAGTACCTACTTGACAAGATTAAGTGAACTATGTACTTACATAAAAATCTGAATTGTGTATGATGGTAAAATTGATTGGCTCAGAATAGATTATTACCTACTCTACCTATATGTTTTAACTGCTTACAATAAATCATTTCAACTTAAAAAAAGCTGAATTAAAATCTGAGAATTCCCTGATCTCAAATATTTTAAAGAAGACTAAATACATTCTATGAATAGGTATCTAGATAAATAAATAATAAAAAAAGAAAAAAAAAATAAAAAAGAGTTTATTTTCTCACTTCAGATATACATAAAATAAGTTTATTTTCAGTACATATATAAATAAGTGTGAGACTGGAGGTGCCTAAACTAGGTAATAAAAATTACCTGAGGGCCTGGTGACCTAAACCCTCACTATGTTGGATCACATTTTGAGTATATATTTTGTTGAGAGAAAAGAAAACACTAGATATAAGAAAAACTACAAAGAATATAGTTACCTACAGGTATATTAGGTATAAATATTTAATATTTTTAACCTACCAACTTATTATCGGAAACATATTTTCTCCAGTGTTGTGGAGTCTATGTGTCTACAGCTGTCTGCTGCATTTGACTAATTGACAATATCAGACACTTCATTAGATATTATACCAATCACTGTACACTAAATTAGGGATGTAAGGGAGCACAATAACATCTCAGTGCTCCAATAGTCAACCTCACCTTCCCGCGGTGCATCCTGATGAACAACGGACGAGGCTCTGACGACCGACTGATGGCGGTATAACCATCCGAAGCAGCATAGTAAAATTTTGAAGGCCGGCAATGGGCAGCAGCATTGTTGGTTCGAAATACTATGCTCTGCGGTCGCCAACCCGCATGCCCAGCGTGGCGACTATGGGCATTGACCTCCTATGGCAAGTCACATTCAACCACGGCCCCCAGTTCCCGGTAGTTCTACTATTCCCGGCTACGGCGGCGGTCGTGGTAACGGTAGAACAGGGGGTGCGAAGAATCCCCGGGCTACGGTAGGCCGCCAAACCCAACTGACCCTCGCAACTTACAACGGACGCACGCTACGGCTCGACGAACATCTAACACAACTGGAAGAGGAGCTAGGGAAGATAAAATGGCATATTCTGGGGTTATGTGAAGTCCGCAGAGAGGGGGAGGACACCATAACCCTTGAATCGGGGCACCTTATGTACTTCAGAGAAGGAGAACGCCTTTCTGAAGGTGGAGTTGGCTTTCTGGTCAATAAAGTCCTCTGTCGCAACATTGTCGAAGTCTCAAGTGTGTCTCCTAGAGTTGCGTACCTTATAATTAAGCTCACCAATAGGTATAGCCTGAAGGTGGTACAGGTTTACGCACCGACATCGACACACTCTGACGAAGAAGTCGAAGGATTGTATGATGACATATCGAAAGCCTTACACAATACCAAGAAGGCACATTACAATGTTGTGATGGGGGACTTCAACGCTAAAGTGGGAGTACAAACAAGCAGTGAGTCGGCTATAGGACCGCACGGTTTTGGAAGCAGAAACCAGAGGGGTCAAATGCTGGTTAATTTCCTTGAAAAAGAGCGACTCTACTTGATGAATTCATTCTTCAAGAAACAGTCCCAGAGGAAATGGACCTGGCAAAGCCCTGATGGTAAAACCCAAAATGAGATTGATTTCATCATTACGGATAAAAGGCGCATATTTAGAGATGTCTCAGTGATTACAAGATTTAAAACGGGTAGTGATCACCGATATCTTAGAGGCACTCTAAATATCAATTGCAAGCTTGAGAGAAAACGAATGATGAAGTCAACACTCCGGCCTAGTATGCTAGAAACTGCTACGGATACTGAAAAATTTCAGTTAAATTTGAGCAACCGATTCGCTGTCCTGGAAACCACTGATGATGTTGACCAGAGACTCCACCAAATAGTCAACATCCTAAGAGGCGAAGGCGAAAGCCTTTTTAAGAAGAAACCCGCCAACAAGAAGAGCAAGCTTTCGGGGGAGACTCTGACTCTGATGAATAAGCGACGTGATAACCCACCATCAGCTTTGTCAGAACAAAGGGCACTTAATAAGGAAATAAGCAGGATGGTACGACGCGACCTTAGATCCCATAATGCTCTTGTAATTGAAAAGGCAATTGAGCAAAATCGTGGATCTAAGGTATTTGCACAAAAACTGGAAAGATCCCATCTGACAAAGTTGAAGTCATCCACGGGGAGCGTCCTAACGTCGGAGTCGGAGATTCTATCGGAGGTTGAATACTTCTACAGCTGTTTGTACAAGTCACATGCATCTCAACCAGCTCCAATTAATAAAGACCCCAGAGCCACTTTAACCCGGCATTACACGGATGAGCTTCCTGAAGTCAGCCTGGACGAAATGGAGTTGGCCCTAAAGCAACTCAAAAACGGGAAAGCCTCGGGAGAGGATGGAGTTACGACGGAGCTTCTTAAAGCAGGTGGAGCCCCTATCCTAAAAGAACTAAAGGATATATTTAACTCTGTTCTTTTCACCGGGAGAACCCCGAAGGTGTGGAGCAAAAGCATTGTGGTGCTCTTCTTTAAAAAAGGTGATAAAACCCTTTTAAAGAATTACAGGCCCATATCGCTTTTGAGCCACATCTACAAGTTGTTTTCCAGGGTTGTTACAAACCGTCTTCAACGGAGACTCGATGAATTTCAACCCCCTGAACAGGCCGGGTTTCGCAGTGGATACAGTACCATAGACCACATCCACACAGTGCGGCAGATAGTACAGAAAACCCAAGAGTACAATCAGCCCCTGTGCATTGCTTTTGTGGACTATGAGAAAGCCTTCGACTGCATTGAGACCTGGTCTGTTCTGGAGTCTTTGCAGCGCTGCCAGGTTGACTGGCGATATATCGAAGTGCTGAGATCACTGTATGAGGCCGCAACCATGTCCGTCCAAATCCAGAACCAGCGTACGAAATGTATCCATCTACAGCGAGGCGTGAGACAAGGTGACGTAATCTCGCCGAAATTGTTCACCAACGCGTTAGAGGATATGTTTCGGACGCTGGATTGGAAAGGACGAGGCATCAACATCAACGGTCAGTGCATCTCACACTTACGATTTGCCGATGACATTGTCATTATGGCTGAATCGCTGCAAGAGCTGAAGCAAATGTTGAACGACCTAGTTGAATCTTCCTCACGCATCGGACTCCGCATGAACGCAGAGAAAACAAAGGTTATGATTAACGCTCATGTCTTACCGGAGCCGATAAACATCCACGGAGTCTCTCTCGAGATTGTTCAAGAGTATGTCTACCTAGGGCAAACGCTCCAACTAGGTGGGAACAATTTCGAGAGAGAAATCAACAGGAGGATACAGCTGGGTTGGGCAGCTTTTGGTAAACTGCGTCGAGTCTTCTCGTCGTCACTACCACAATGCCTCAAGACAAAGGTATTTAATCAGTGCGTCCTACCAGTCATGACCTACGGAGCCGAGACGTGGACACTGACAGTGCGACTGGTCCACCAACTCAAAGTCGCTCAGCGAGCTATGGAGAGAGCTATGCTCGGTATTACTCTGAGGGACCAAGTCCGAAACGAAGTAATTCGCCAGAGAACAAAAGTAACCGACATAGCTCAACGAATTAGCAAGCTGAAGTGGCAGTGGGCCGGTCATATGTGCCGCAGAACGGACAACCGCTGGGGCACACATGTCTTAGAGTGGAGACCGCGACTCGGCAAACGTAGCGTAGGACGCCCTGCTACACGGTGGAGTGACGACGTCCGCAAGGTTGCTGGCCATAACTGGCGGCAAAGAGCCAACGACCGGGCTCAGTGGCGTGCATTAGGAGAGGCCTACGTCCAGCAGTGGACATCAAAAGGCTGATGATGATGATGATGATGATGTACACTAAATGTAGAATTCTATACCTACATTAGTTAAGGCTCTCGTGTCGTCATGCGTTTTATCGCACAAAATATTATCCATATTATGAGTGAAAAATTCGAATATAATCTATGTAGTTAAATTTATATTTATTGAACAAAAAACAGTGTAAATATATTGATATATAATTGATATTACAAATAAAGTGTCGCGAACTAAGAAATAAACTGTACTTCATACCTACGATACGAATTCAATAGATTTGTAGGTACTCAACTACTCACCAAGTAGGTACCTACTCATCAACATTTATCATATTCAAATATAAAATAATATATATGTAAACCTATTCATGATAAACAAAAAATTAAATATTCGTCGCCTGTTATTATAAGTACATCGGTACTATACTTTAATTTAAACATGGTGCTGAGTACATAAAATATCAGTGACAATGATCGAGTCTGAGAACATAATCTGTAGTTTCGAGTCACAAAAAGAAAACAGCGGCCCGCGTCTCCAACTCCCAATCCTAGCTATAAGTTATCATTTTAATATTATTAGAATAATTCCTATTTGAATAAATTGTGTATTAATAAAAAGTAAACGCCGGCAAGGTGCGAAGAGCCTAACGAGCGTAATCCAAATGTAAGTTATTAGTTTCGAATTCGGCCGCCTGCTGCGCGCGCGTCGCTCCAAACATCGATGTCGATACTCAGATTTTATCGAGCCTTTGTCGGCTCTAGCGCTGAGGTGTTACCCACGGAATTAGCTTGTTAAATGTTTTGTGGATGACGCATGACCACCCCGCTTTGTGACTGGCAACAATCCATTTTTTATCGGCATATAATAGAAATATCAATAGTTTTTCGAGATGATTTATATATGCACCTGGAGGTTTATAATACCGTGATTAACAAGGCTGGGTGTTTATGGAAATGCGTCCAAAATGAAATACAAAAGTGTAGGTAATTTATTCCTTTATCTATTTCGAGGCTTTGTGTGGGTGTTGGTTAGTGCTGTTATTTTGGAGTCGTGTTAAAAATGGATGACCTATGATTAACAATTGTATTTGTTTTGATGCTGCGAAAATCATTTGTTATTTATGTTAATATTTTGTAGATACATACCTACATAAAAGTGTGTTAAATAAGAATTGATTTTCTCCAATATAGTAGGTATATGCCGAAATATTGAAGAGTCTATGCAAAGGAGAGACTACAACATTATCTATTCATATCTATTAAATTATAAAATTATTCAATAAAAACTTATATTTTATAATAAATTTTATTTAAAGTGATGAAGGACATACTTTTTTATTTTAAATTTATTAAATGTGCTTTTGAAAGTACCTATTAATTAACACTTGGTTTTATTAATTGCCTGTAATACTGTTTGCAGATAATTTTATTTGATTATAATTTTAAGCCTGTTATCCTTATGGTTCGTTTATTTAACAGGTAGTTAAGTTTTTTTGTCAAAACCTAAGCCGGAATTACCTTCAATAATTCTAAATTATAATAAATACTTACGTAATTATACTTTTTTTTCTTTTTACTTCGTTAAAGTAATCCACATCAATGCTAAATGTTAAATCTGGGATTACACGAGTCTGATAAAATACAAGAATAAAAAATTACTTAGATATTGACAAATGGACAATGTAATAAATAATATGATAATTAACTCGTTTTTATATCTGAACTGAAATAAAAACATTTTTTTTTTCATATTCTTTTGAAGTCGACTCTAATTCTCAACGTAAAAATTGGCTACGGCAACACTCAACTTCTCTGAGTTAGGTCTTACTATGGTACTTTCATAAAAAATCAGATAATTACCTATGTATTTATGTAATAAATATTTTTCAAAACGAAATTAATACATTCATATCTATACATACATTTATTATAGATTAATGAACTAAAACAGCCGATAGATTGATCTTTTATTGAGTTGGTAGCTAAATCAAGAAATCTAAATGATTTACCATTGTTCATTCATGTAACAGTACCTATCGTTTATAAAAACAATAGCTCTGCGATTTTGATTGAGTTGAAGCAAGTCGAATCAATTTCATTCTTCGCTAAACGAACGGCGGGAAAAAATATTCCAATTTTGAAATCATGCGATTGTTTTTTCTCTTCGTTTGTCATAACCAAATAAGCTTCTTGGTCATAACTATTGATTTTATTTTCAGCCAGTCTTAACTTTTATAGAGTCAATAATTCAATTGTTACGACTGTAATTGGACATTTTTTACGACTTTCAGGCAATTAAAGAAAAACTTATGTTAGCGTTTTGTCTAGAACGTAGACTAACAATGGATATTAGAGCGAATATTGGGCAATATTAATTATATAGAATTGTTGTTTATTTAAAGCTTCGATTAATCGAATAATTAATTATTATCAGAAGTTTCGAAGCACAATATAATTTAGACGTTGTAAAACCGTTAACACACCTACATTCACCTGTAACAGCAGCGAGTAAAAAGTCAATCTCATTAAAGCAGAAAACAAGCACTAAGCAGTAAAATTAAATGGTGTAATAAACAGAAATCACAACTAGTCAAAAGTACATCAATAAAGGGCTACATAACGAGGGGACCGGGCTGAAATAGAGCACACATAAATTATTACACCCACCCTTCGTTAAATCGAATGTTATTTCGCTATTTGTAAATTTTATCTTCCTTTATGTTGATTTAGGATCTTTTGATCTTTTATCTCAATTGGAGTGTGCTAATGGGATTTTTTGTCTATTCTATATCTATATTAAATTTTTGTTTAATAGCCCTTCATTAATTTCATTATAAAAATATGATCACAATGCATAGGTAAATATAGAGTTTTGAATATTTTTGGTAGTTATGTAGTTTAATATTCGCATAAGAAGAAATTGCATCACATTATTATGATTACAGCGTAGGTAGCTTTATAACCCCGAATAAGTGACAAAAGGCCAAAAATGTACGTAATAAGGCCTATTAGTCAAGTCGTCGGCAAGATGCGCGAAATGTAACCGAACAGGGCGGGAACCAATTTCAAGGGTCATTTCCTCACACTCCCCGGACGGGGGAGGACGCTTCCAAAAAACCAAAGACCTCGGTTTTAGACAGCTGTTGTGTTAAATTAATAAGGTAATGGTGAGCTTTTTTATTTAAATACCTACGTAAATACGATACTGTGTGAACGAATGTTTTTTGTTTTTTATTTAAAAAATATAAAATATATACTTTTATTTTAATTTAAAAATTATTTGATTACAATTTTAATTCAAATTTTTCAATCGGGCAATCGATTAATTACAATTATTAAATACATTTTTTGCCGTGATTATTGTTTAATTTGGGAAATTACATAATTTTATACCAAATTTTAACACTTAATTCGATTGCCTATTTTTACTTACAATCGTATAACAATCCTACTAATATTATAAATGCGAAAGTTCGTGAGGATGGATGTATGTGTAGGTGTGTATGTTTGTTACTCTTTCACGCAAATAGCTACTACTGAACCGATTACAATGAAATTTATCACACATTTAGGACTTGGATTAACACATAGGATAGGTTTTATCCCGGAAGTCCCACGGGAACGGGAACTATGCAGGATTTTCTTTGAAAACGCGAGCGAAACCGCGGGCGTAAGCTAGTATGACATATTTGCCATCTTTGGTTTTTACTTATTGTCAATTATTACTATATAAATTATACATTGGTACGTAGATATTGTTTATTAATGAAATTTACTACAATTGGTTACTATTACACTGTGACATATTTTCCGTCCATGATTCCAACAATAGAGCACAACCTCAAAATGTTCTATTTTGTTCCGTATCATCACATCTTGCATCGCGCGTGTCTAATCGCCGGTCGCGTGCGCCCAAAACACGCATTTGTCAAATTCGATTCGCTTTTTTACTATTTACTTTAACAGTGTATCGTTTTGCCCTATTCACCCTTTGGAATTAGCCACGGGAGAGGTTTGATTTCGCGCCAATATGGCTTGTAGTTTAGCGGCTTGGCTAGGTTGCTTCCAATTGCTCTCTTGGGTAACTGTCTTGCTATAAAGGAAAAGGCCAATAATGCACTGTTTACGAAATATAAACGGTGTAGTGTCTAGTTTGTGGCTACTTAGGTATAGTTTGTATGTCATATTTATTATGTAGAAATGTGAAGATATCTAGTTTCTAGGTAGGTAGTAGGTAGGTACCTAAGTATTTCAAAACTTGTCATAATTATTGCTCATTTATGAGCTTTACAATTGATTGCTTGTAACAAAATTGATTAGGTTCGATGGTCTTGACTCTTGATTCATTAATAATTTAATATTTATTTTATGAGAAATAAAGTAAAAAAATATTGTAACCACAAGACCACGTTCAAATATTATAGTCAAATTCGAGCTCAAAAATATATAATTGTATTCAACAATAACGAAAAAAATGCAAACAAATCGTAAAATTAAACAAATGTCATGCTCGAACTAATTAATATTATTTCCAATTATGTTGCTAATTTGCCATGGGACAGTCCTAAAAAACCATCACCCACGAGTTTTTTTTTATTTGTCAAACAAAAAAAAAACAAAACTAATTTCACGCCGACGCGACGTATGACGCAATGTCGTGAATAAATTAATAAATTATAACTTGCAAATAATTATAAACAATTAATAACTGTGACCGTGTAATTCTTTTGCACATATTTCACATAAATTATAGAAACCAAGGATAGTTTTCCTTAAATATATTTCTATGTATGGATTGTATAACTTCTTTTTTATTACACGTGAATGTTATTTTAAAACAGGAAAATGGTGATTTTAAATAATTAACATTTCTAATAAAATTATCATAAGAAGTCGAACGTTTATGTATTAAAAGATTTATGTACAAATTTAACTTGTAGGTATCTAGACTTTTAAAGCTAAAAGTTATACAAGTATTACCTTAGTATTACCTATCTAGTACCTAAGTGTATTTAAAAACATGAACTTAAGACAGAGTTATTTATCTTCATATTATTAAAAAAATGTGTCTTAAATTATATCTCAAAACCTTTCTACAAAACAACAACACAATAAAATGTTATTATGCAGCATCAAATTATCATTAAAACATATATATATATATTATTCTACAATACCGTGCTTCATAATCTCATCATCCAACCATTTCTTCAGCTCATCCTTAATCCAAACAGATGAGTGGCTCAAATCTCGGATATACCTACATCTATTAGCAACACAAACACAAGCATATAATCCGTTAACCCCGCGAACACTGGGGGTCTGTCAGACCACCATAACTAACCCTATTAAAACCCTTCGCTATTAATGTAGCATAAAATTAAGTCCCGCGTCACGCGTCGTGCGCTATTTTAAACCGTGCCCTTAAGAATATGAGTTCGGTCACCTTAACTGTACCGTGACAAATTGTCTAAATAAATACTGCGAAATTTTAATTAGTTTTTTGTACGGGTCACAAACACCTTGATGGTTCGGGAAGGGTTTGTAATTGGTCACTTTGTTTAATATTGTTGACACATTTTCAGGCTGCAACATGATAGTTTTGTTACAAAACTTATGTAAAGGACAGATATGCTATCATTCAGATTTAAGAATATTAATAAATGTGTAATTTAATAAAAATCAGTAACTTTGAGGCAATCAAAGTAATGAAATGAAATAGAGGTGATAAAAAGATAGGTATAAATTAAACAAAAAATCTTATTCAAGTATTATTTTTCATAAGTAAACGAAAATTATATTTCAAACGAATAAAAAATAATCAGTGAATGCAATGCTATGGATAAAATATAGGCAATGTCGCAAAAATATGTCAAAGGAAATCTTGAATCGAATCAACCCAATAACACAAAACACTCGATTGACTGCAATCAAAGATCCACATTGTTATGACCACTGTATCTCTTATGTCATTGTACTAATAATTTCGAGGTTTTATCAACGGACTTAATATCGATACAAATAACGAACTTAATTATTTAACGCAAAGGGCAGGCGCGATAATGACAGCAATAAATCTCTAACGAGTTATGTCAATGATAACGCGGCCCTTGTGATCGCCGACAAAGTGTGGGGACAATTATTATTGAGGGCGTAATTTAATTATTATTAATACGCTAGGTATCTTTTGTGTCGCAATCGTAGTCTGATTTTTTGTTGTGAAATGTGTATTTTGTAATGTCAGCGTCTCTTTATAGTAGGTATGTACGTATTAGGTACATTAACACAGTTTAAGGGTTTCCCAGAAGAAATAATAGAGTGATAAGAACTTTCAAAGGGGTTTGAATGGAATTTTATGCTAGAAATTGTAGGGTAAAGAGGAACTTATCTTATTTCTATATCTTTGCAATTGTAAAGACGGTATTGTCTTATAAGCCTGTTAATTATTATGTTGCAATTGGAATAATTGATGTTGGAAAGTGGAAACTACGAAAAAACGTCAAGGTCTGACGGGGTCACTATTTTATGCAAATATCAAAGGAAAAGGAATGAAATATAAAAGGAATTAAAATTTCTAAAAAAACAAATTGAAATTCCGATAATTTAGTAAAAAATCGCGTTTCCATTTTTTGCTTCCATTGATTAAAACATTTTGTTTACATGAAATTAAATTGCCACTTCACCAATAAATCTTGCACCTAACTGTATTCGAAAGTGTATTAAATATTCTATATCAAATACTTCCACTAGGGTAGCAAATCTGTGATAAATTCCTCCCTCGAGGGCCCTACAGCATCAGCAGCCGCAATGGATTATACGATACACATGTCGCTGGGCTCAAGTACCCTTGCTTTATCTGTGCCCTTAAAAATAGATAGAAGTCAAGCATTTTATTGGATGTTTTGTTAAGAATAGGAAAATCAGTATCTAATTTAAGAATCTCTTTAATTATGAATGCAGTTTCTGAGGATATGTTTTTTACTAAAAAATAATGGCAACAATTATTGTTAACCACTTAAAGTCAAATATGAACTAATCTGTACATATTTATAAAGAAATAGTTGCCAGGATATTATTATTACCTAATTGAATAATTACGATCGAGAGTAGGTACAGATTATTCTATAATTTATTATTTTTATGACACTAAAAATTAGTACTTTCTGTTATTATTAACTACTTTCATTGCCTCATTATAATATCAAATTTAAGTTAATTAAATTACCTACTGTTTACTTATTATGTTGGAATTGATGCTTGATTTCCACGAGCAAGATAAAATCTCTACATAGAGCTGCATTTGGACTTATTCGATCATAAACAAAATTAAACTTTAATTATTCATTAGAACTAAATACAATATCTAATATCTTACCAAAGGCCAAACTTTTAAATAATTAGAATTAATAACACAAACGTCACGAACAAACAGTAACCACAAGCGAACAAGACGTGAGTTATAGCACCCGAGAGACCGGCACAGATAATGTAACGTACGCACTGCTGCAGCTGTTCTTGTTTATCTGTGCAATTGTGACGTCAGGTTGGCGAACTTGTTCTGTTTTTGAATGTTGGTAGTGCTTTTGATTAATAGATTAATTATTTTTACGTCAGGATTCACTGATGTTTAATTTTGTAAGGGATGTGGAAAAAATTTTTTGTTGAGAAATTTTATGTCTATGTTAGTTAGAACTCATAGAAGGTTTTAAGTTTAAAAAAAAAATGTTAGTTATAGGTAACGTAACTGTAAATTATAAAAATGAAGAGAATAATATTTTGGTTAATGATATAAACACATAATTTAAAAAATATATTTTATATACCTACTTGAATTAATGTATATTCTAAGTATTTTTAGGGAAGTAATAAACTAATAAATTCATTCTTACAAAATAATTAGGTATCTAGTTATTAACATTGGCACATGTTCTCTTTTTAATTGAAAATTTTAAGTGAAACACTTAAAACAAAAGCATTCACTATCAACCATCAGCCATCAATCAAGAGCTAAAGTGATCGATATTGTTTTCATAAAATATTAAAATTTTATTACCTACACCTCATATCGGCGAGCCAAAATTGCCGTTAATATACGCTTTGTAATATATTGTAATATCCATTTATCACGTTTCAATCTTTGAATACGGTGTAGCTTCAGGCGATGGCAACCAACCACTATATTATACGCATAATTATAACGTGTATCTGCACTTTTACTGGGTGTTTAAATGACATTTTTATGCAGACGTAAAGAGATTTTCTTTCAAGTTCATATCACGGAGATATTATCAAATGATAATATTAAAGCACTCAGTATTTTTAACTGACGTTTCCAGAGATAGAGAGATTCTCATTCTATTCCTTTCTCCGTTTTTTTGAAGACTTTTTTATCAATGAATCTAAATCTTTTTTCCTCTACAATTAAGTTTGCATTGCAGCTACGCTTAAAAATTTAATTCAAAAATAGGTTCTGTTGACATAAACTAATGAATTATACTATAAACAAAATATAGCTAATAATGCAAAATAAGAGATAGGTACGTTTTAGAAACAAAACTTACATTTTCTTTATTTCGGCTCCTGAATCAGTCAAACACTGTGTCTCCGGCTTCTCCCATTTATGTTCTTAACATTATGCCTAGAAAAGCGCGGGAAACTTCGAAGTTGGAGGGAGTGTTTCTAAAGCTT